>PJEM01003911.1:0-168921 GCA_004023845.1 Helogale parvula | reverse complement strand
AGACAATCCGAAGCAGGCTCCAGGTTCTGTCTGAGCTGTCAGCACAGAGCCTGATGCAGGGCTCAAACTCATGAACTGCAAGATCACGACCTGAGCCAAAGCTGGACACTTAACCAACTGAACCACCCAGGGGCCCCTGATTTCAGTGGAGTTCCAGAGGAGCATACAGGAATGACTCTGCCTCCGGTTTGTTAGTATTAAGGAGACAGAAGACCTGAGTTCTTCGGTCTTAAATCTGATACTGACCAGCTCTATTTAGCCCTCCCAAGATTCCATTTATTTTTTTTAATAGTATATATACTTTTTAACATCTATTCATTCCTGAGAGACAGAAGAGAGGCAGAGCACAAGTGCAGGAGGAGAAGAGACAGTGAGACACAGAATCCAAAGCAGGGTCAAGCTCTGAGCTGTCAGCACAGAACCTGATGCGGGGCTCGAATTCCCTGACCACAAGATCATGACCTGAGCTGAAGTTGGACTGACACTTAACCGACTGAGCCACCCAGGTGTCCTTCCATTTCTTTGTTTGTAAAAGGAATCATACTAACTGCCATTCCCACTTCGTACTATTTTCAAGAAATAGAACTCTATGAAAATATTCTGAAAATCATAAAATATATGCTCTTAGTACAATTACATTTCATACTGGATGTTAAGCTTATAAACCAGGTTTTTAGTAGGCTCAAAATCCTTGGTTTGAGATTTTTGCTAATAGGAGTCATCAATAAGACTGAATTCAGGCTCAATGAACACGTGTTTGTGCTTTCATGAGCTAGAATTAAGAAAGTTCACACTATAGGTTTTCTTTTTGAACCAAAACAAGTTCCTGACACATATCTGGTGTATCCAATAAGTGCTGAGCAAATAAAAGAAAAAATTAATCCTGGTTCAGCTTCATCTTTACTTCTGAGCCTCAATTCCTCTTATCTGTTAAAGATTTCTAACAACTTTGACAACAAATAATTCACAAAATGTACCCAGCATGTATTAAATTAGCAATTCTCAAACTTTTAGATCTCGGGTCCCTTTTACATTCTTAAAAAAAATTTTTAATGTTTATTTTTGAGAGAGAGAGTGTACATGCACAAGTGGGGGAGGGGGAGAGAGACAGACAGACACACAGAATCTGAAGCAGGCTCTAGGCTCTGAACAGGGCTCGAACTCATGAACTGTGAGATGGTGACCTTAGCCAAAGCTGGATGCTCAACCGACTGAGCCACCCAGACATCCCTAAAATTATTGATGACCCCAAAGAACTTTTATTTATTTGAATTATCTATTGATAATTACCATACTAGAAAAACTAAAAATTTAAAAAATTCATTTAAAATAATACACCTACCACATGTCAATAAACCCCTTTATATAACGTAAGTGAATTTTTATTAAAGAAAACCCTGCATTTTCCAAAACAAATGCAAAAGGTTGTATTTTTATAAATCTTAATATATGAATTTTAAAAAGACAGCTGGATCCTAGTTTCTGCTTCTGCATTTAAATGTTATGTTGTTCTAATTGAAAAACATGATGATAATCTGGCCTCACGAACACATAATAAGAAAACAGAGTATAGCTGACCCTTGAACAGGGGCTTGAACGGCTGGGGCCCAATTATACCTGGACTGTTTGTGCTACAGTAATCAAAACTGTATTTTCTCCTCATATTATGACTTTCCTAGCGTTTTCCTTTCTATAGTTTATTGCAAAAATACAGTAATATATATAACACACAAAATATGTGTTAATGGACTGTTTGTTACCAGTAAGACTTCTGTTCAAGAGTAGGCTATTAGCTCAATTGGGGGGGGGCAGGGGGCGTGTCAAAAGTTGTACCTGTATTTTCCACTGTGGGGGGGGTATCCAGCAACACTAACCCCCCAGTTGTTCAATGCTTAGCTGTATTTTAAAAGCCTTTTCAGATAATGTGGCTATTCCTCTGATACTATACCAAAACTCAACAAATGGTACTTTCTTCAAGGTTAGCAGCAATATGGAAACCAAAACTCTATCAATGTCCTTTTTATATTTGTTACATGAAAATCCCTTGATCCATCCTCCACTTTTATTTTTTTTAACATTTGTTTATGTTTGAGAGACAGAGAATCCAAAACAAGCTGAGAGCCGTCAGAGAAGAGCCCTGGAAACAAGGCTCAAACTCCTGAACCGTGAGAGATCATGACTTGAGTCAAAGTCAGATGCCCCCATTCTCCACATTTATCGTATCTTTTTCCCCTGTATAATTCTGTAACACCATGCAGTGGTCATTTGAAAAAATACTGGCTTGGGGAGCCTCGGTGGCTCAGTCAGTTAAGTTTCCAACTTCAGCTCAGGTCATGATCTCACAGTTCATGAGTTCGAGCCCCACACTGGGCTCTGTGCTGACGGTTCAGAGCCTGGAGCCTGCTTAGGATTCTGTGTCTCCCTCTCTCTGCCCCTCCCCCGCTCACACTCTTTCTCCCCAAAATAAACAAACATTAAAAAGATTTATTTATTTTAATGCTTATTTATTTTCTAGAGACAGAGTACAAGTAGGGGAGGGTCAGAGAAAGAGGGAGACACAGAATCCGAAACAGGCTGCAGGCTCTGAGCTGTCAGCACAGAGCCCGATGCGAGGCTCAAATCCACAAACTGCGGTGTCATGACCTGAGCTGAAGTTGAATGCTTAACCGACTGAGCTACCCAGGCACCCCAAAAATAGTTAAAAAAAAAAGAAAAAATACTGGCTTACTGAGCTATAGAAATCACTTGACATGGTGATACATTCCATTATGAGATATAAAAGAATCATTTGTTAATATCATCAGAAATTCTTTTGTCTTAAATGTTTGAGAGTGAGTACCGACACAAGCAGGGGAGAGACAGAGAGACAGAGAGAGAGAGAGAGAGGGAGGGAGGGAGGGAGGGAGGGAGGGAGGGGGAGAAAGAAATATGAATTCCAAGCAGGAAGAGAGCCTCCTAGGTGCTCCACAAATTCTTTTAGGTATTAGAAACCTTCCAAGCTCATGAAGGGAAACACAAATTTTTTGGAATTCTAATTCTCATTTGAAAGGTCAACTTTTGTCACTGGCGACAAAGTATATCAATTTTTTTCCTTTGCTCACTTTTAAGAAAATGTCTGCCAAATACCCAAGTGTATACATCTAGCTTGTCAGAATATAAAAATGATGCTCCATGGGGCACCTGGGTGGCTCAGGTGGTTAAGCTTCTGCCTCTTCATTTCGCCTCAGTCATCATCTCACTGTGCAGGGAGCCCCTGCTTAGGATACTCTCTCCCTTCTCTGCTTTTCCCTCGACTCCTGTATGCAATGTGCTCTCTCTCAAAAATACACATTAAAAAAAAAATGTTCCATAAAAAAGGTGGCTAGGTTCAGTCCTCAACTCAATCACACAAATCCTTTCCATTCAGACAATCCATCCTGCCTGAACATACAGCACAAGTACTTTATGAGTAATTCCTGTTTTCCACACATTAAAAAGATATAGTCAAGGGCCAAGGTTTATAAAAGATTTTTATTGCTTCCCAAGTTATATACACATACACACACACACAAAGTAAGCTTCACACCCAGCGCAGAGCCCAATGCGGGGCTCAAACCCGTGACTCTGTGATCAAGGTCTGAGCAGAGATCAAGAGTAGGGCACTTAAAACAACTGAGCAATGCAGGCATCTCCCCCTTTAATTATATACTCTTAAATGAAACTGGCTTAAAAAAAAAAAAAAGCAATTCCAAGTAGAAGGGTGTGAATATGACTGGTCATAAGAAGTTTGGTGCGAGGGGTGCCTGGGTGGCTCAGTTGGTTAAGCGTCCGACTTTGGCTCAGGTGTGAGATCTCACGATCTCACAATCCGTGGGTTCCAGCCCCACATCCAGCTCTGTAATGACAACTCAGAGCTTGGAGCCTGCTTCGGATTGTGTCTGACTCTCTCTCTCTCTATCAAGGTAAAATAATGACATTAAAAAAAAAAGGTTTGGTGCGTGATCTTAATTCAGGCTAAGGTACCAGCAGTTTAACTGACCACAGCTTTTGACCAATCCAAATGTGAGCACGGTGAAAATGTAAATACCCTGTCAGTTTTACTGTGAAAAGTTCTGACTTCACAGAGACCTTTAAGAACCACTGCTGCAAATGGTGGCTATTGCTTTTACAGGAGACGCCAGCTTTGGAGCCCAAGAGGCGTAGGTCTCAATCCACAAAGCACTGCTCAAGGAAGCACTCCAAACCCGTTTCCTTGCTTGTACAAGGAGGGTTATTCCCACTCACCTCAGTGTTCTCCCAGGTATAACCCTGACCTAAGGTGTAGACAACGGTTACACACACCGCCTGACCCAAAGGAAACATTATTAATCGTAAAAGAATTAAAAAAAAAAAAAAACGTATTACTGTCTGTGGTAAGAGAAAAAGGGACAGGAAAAAAGGAAGAGAGACCTGAAAATAAAACTCACTGAACCAAGACATGCAAAATTCAGAAAACATCCATATGCAAAATAATGGCTCTGAAACAAAATCAAAAGGAAAGAGAGGAAAATAGGAAAAACAAAGTAGGAATCAGAGAAACATTATGGAAAATACAACAGAGCCTCGAGAGAGGAAGCAAATATGGAAACCAACTTGACAATAAACTATAAATAAAAAAAGAGAGAGAGAGAGGAAGCTAAACAATTTTAAAAACACCATGGGACGTTCTGGGGAAAATACATATATATTAAAAAAAAAAAACCCAAGGTTGCATATAGGGCCTTTAAGAAAAGCCAATAAATAAAAATAACCAGGGAGTACCGGATTTGAAAGCAAAACGGGATCTCTCCAAAGTCAAAAGTACGGTGAGGGGGGGAAAACGCATTTACTAAAATTCAGTTAGCAACAAACTCTAAATTCTACTAGGCCAACAACAAAAAACTTACCGACATAAGCTCCTAATTCTTGCAATTTCCCCTTAATGGCACTCTGAGGGAGGAGGGGGAAAAAGACAAGCGTGCGGGTGAGAAAGGAGGAAAACCAGCGGGCTCCGTAACGCAGAGGCCACTTGGCGGCTGCGCGCACCTCCCGCCCCTCGGCACCCAGGTGGGGGTGGGGAGGCGCCCGGGCCCCCTCCCCCATCCCCGCGGCCGAGCGCGCCTCCCGCCCGGCCCTCCACGCCTCCTTCCGCTCCCGGCCGCTTTCTCCCGCCGCGGCCCCGCTCGCCCGCCGCTCTCCCCGAGGCGGCCCAGGCCGAGAAGGAGCCGTTCGCCTGCCCCACGGTCCGGCCAGAGCCCCCGGCGGCGACTAGGCCGCGGCGTCGAGGCCGGGCCCATAGTCCCCGTTACTCCTGACAACCCCTGCCCGCTGAGGCCCGGCTTCCCGTCCCCGCCCGACACGGGCCTCACCCGGATCTTGCGGCTAATCTCGGTGCCGATCTCCATGGCTCCACGGCGGGCGGCGGGCTCAGCACTGCGCGGCGCTTCGCTTATCCAGAGACCCGCGCCGGCTCCCGGCCCGCAGCTCCGCCGCCGCAGCCGCCAGCGCTGCTCCCGGTCGCGCGCTCTGCGTGACCCGCCCCCACCAGCCCGGCACGTCGGAGCGAGCGGAGTCGAGCGCGCCTGCGCTTGCGCCTGCGCGCACCTGGGTCCCCGGAGTCTGTGTTCGAGCGACCTCTGCTGGCGGCAAGGAGAGCAGCGGTGGGAAGATGCCCTAGGCTTCTCTCCGCTCCTCTCCGAACCTGGAGAATGCTCTTTTCCGTGCCCCCATTTACTCATTTTACCCTCTTTTGGAAAATAAGGACGAATTAAATGCGCAGCGAAAAGATCCCTGGCGTTGGAGTTATATCTGAGTTAGAATCCAGCATCCACTTGCTTTTAGTGTGATATTGGTCTAGATAATTTAAACCTTTGAGTCCTTAGTTTTCCTACCTGTAAAATAGACGGTCTCCTAGCCATTGCATTATAATTACACTTGGAGGCAAAGGAATGTCCGCTGCAACAGAACCAATCAATCACAGTCCTTTCTAATTACTCCACGACCACTGGCTCGCTTGGGTCTGGTTCTGCTTTCCTTCAACCCGGGCCCATCAGTGGCTCTTCCCCTAGATCTGTCCTCACCCTTCTGCTCCTTTTGAAGCCCCTCCCTTAGAAAACTATTTTATTATCAGGATTTCAGTTGTCACCCTTATGCTGAGAATGACAGATTTTCTGTCAGCCCTGAGTTCTCCCCTAAACCCCACTCCCAAATTCCAGATGGCTTTAGCCATTTGTATTTCCCCTAAAATGAGCACATAAAATCTGAAGTCTTATCTTGACCATCTTCCACTGAGATTGATGTCTACTCCTGATGGCCCTGTTTCTATCAATAGCAGGTTCATTCTCCCTGTCCATGATCACAAAATCTTGGAATTAGAGTTAGCACAAAGCAAGGTGTCCCTTCTCCCCGATATCCACTAAATCTGGAAGTGGTCTCTATTAGTTACCCACTGCTGAGTACCAAATGACCACACTAAACTTAGCAGCTTAAAACACACGTGTTTTTTATCTCATTAACTGAGTCCTCTGGTCAAACTCTCACAGGGCTGGAGGTGAGGGGTCAGTCACGCTGTGTTCTCATCTGGAGGCTTGGTGTTTCTCAGTTGTTTTATATATTTGAGAGACAAAGGCAGCATGAGTGGGAGAGGGACAGAGAGAGGGGAGAGAGAGAGAGAATCCCAAGCAAGCTCTGCATTGTCAGCCCAGAACCCAGTGTGGGGCTCGAACCCATAAATCCACGAGAGATCACAAGCTGAGCTGAAACCGAGCGTGGGACACTTAACCAACTGAACCATTCAGGTGCTCCTAGGAAAACTCCACTTTTAAACTCATTGGTGTTGTTAGCAGAATTAATTCCCTTGCAACTTTATTAGTGAGGGCCCCAGCTTTTTCCTAGCTATTGTCTAGAGGCTACACTCAGTCCTTAGAGGTTGCCCACAGTTCCTTGTCATGTGCTTCCTCAGTCTGGCTACTTAAGTCCTCCAAGACAGTCTCTCAACTCAGGGAAGGCCCAGTTCCTCTTCTAAGGGCTTTCACTTAATTTAGTGACTTATGGCCACCCAAGGCCTAACCCCAAAATCAAGTGATTTAGGGCCCAGTTACTTCTGCAAAATTCCTAATTTTTTATTGTATTTATTTTTTGCCAAATTCATGAACTAAAAATAAGTCATGGATGCTACCCACACTTAAGGGGAAGGAATTATACAAGATGCAAACAGGGGCAGGAATCCTGGGGCCATCTAGGGTCTGTCTGCCACATGGTCTTTTATCTGATATAATTTTTTTCTTCTGAATTCCTATAGCATCTATGTGGTAGCTACTAGTACGACACTTAATATGCTCTCTGTAATATTAATTGTGTGTGTGCATGTGTCCTCTCTAACAAAATTACAAACTCTTTTAGTTCTGCATCTCTTCCAGTTTTCTTTCAGGATGCTAGACACATAGGAAGCTTATTTATAGGTTATTTGTAGAATATTTGGTAAGCTATCAAATATTTGTAGGATAAAATAAATTAGCTACCTAAATTAACAAAAGCATTCCTCGTGGATTAATCCAATGATCGTGCTCTCATCCAACATTGATGAGAAGCGGCGAAGCAGAGGGACTGAGAACAGGGACACCGGAGCCAGACTGTCTGGGTTTGAATTCTAGCTCTGCTGCTCCCTCCACGACCTTAGGCAAGTTGCTTATCCTCTCTGTGCCTCAGTTTCCCCATCTGTGACAGAAGTACGATAGCAGTTTCTCCTTCATAGGGTCATGAGGGTGAAATAAGTTAGTATTTGGGAAGCATTTTCAGCCACACTTGGCTCACAGCAGCACTGTGTTGATTAAAAATTAAGTGTCTTCCCAGAGCCAGACACTGTGTTGGGAGCCAGAGCACAGACATGATCAGAACTGCGTCCCTGCTTTCACGACACTCGCAGTTCAAAGGATAGTACATTATTTTTATTTCTTTACCCATCATTTCAGAACTAAGAATGAAAACACAGGATTTTGTAACCATCACGGATTACAAAATCCATAGTCAATATTTAGATAACACTGAAAGAACATTTTACAAAGAATAGAGGATGTTTTCATTAAGATGTATTTAGAATAGGGAAATTTTTAAAAATAGTTTATTGTCAAATTGGTTTCCTAGAATAGGGAAATTTTTATTAAACTGTATTCAAGAGGCACCTGGGTGACTCAGCTGCTTAAGTGTCTGACTCTTGATTTCAGTTCAGATCATGACTTCAGTCATGGGACGGATCCTTGGATTGGGCTCAGCACAGAGAGTGCGGGAGCCTGCTTGAGATTCTCTTTTTCCATCTGTCTCTGCTCCTCCCCTGTGCTCGTTCGCATTCTCTCTCTCTCAAAATAAATAAATAAACATTTGAATAAAATAAAATAGAGTAAAAGGAAAGAAAGTAGTATTCCAGCATGGGTTAACTTTCAGGACAATCTATTTAAAACTATGGAGGAAAAGATTTCCCAGCTGCTTAAGAATTCATATACTTATAAAAAAGATGAAAAGAAATGCTTTTACTTAAAAAAAAAGGGGGGGGGGGTGTCTGGCTGGCTTAGTCAGTTGAGTGTGTGACTCTTGATCTCAGGATTGAGAGTTCAAGCCTGACCTTGGACCTAGAACTTGCTTAAAAAACAAAGAAGTAACACACACATTTAGACCCAGGAGTTACAAACCCCGCTAAACCGACAGTGCTCAGTGGTCCTCACTGTTTGAGGCGCTTCCCTGTGAGATGCAGCTTCATAAACCACATTACATCCAGAGGAAGATGATCATGATGATGACCAGAAAGAACCATGAAATGAACAAAGGGTATTTATTTCGCTTGAAAAAAGACTAAGCTGGACCAAGAAAATTCTTTTCTGGCATGCGAGGGGTCTCCATTTCAGGAGGAATGACATATTTGGCTCTAGGGAATAGAATGAGGACTAGACTTCAACAAACCACAATGCAGCCTAAGAGGGCTCTGGGCTGTCTTTCAAAGAAAGAAGAGGACTAAAAAGTGCACTGGTTTTGGCCTGAGCACTAAACCCATAACCACAGACCCTGAGTCCTCAGACACTGACTTCCTAGTATCCCCAGCCTCCTCTCAGGGTAGCATGCCACCTGGATGTTGCACATGCACATCCTTTGCAAGTGTGTATACGTGGGCGGAGCAGAGATGGGGGCTTGCAGATGGTTTTTTTTAGGTTGGAATGCTTTTTCCTCTTCTTTTCCTTGAGTTCTTAGTGAGCTTTCTGTTTGTCCTTCCAGACTCAGCCAGAAGTTGATTATAGTGATAAAATAGACATTACCACCCGACTTAAAAATAGACACTTTTTAAAAAATGTTTTATTTAGTTTTGAGAGTGCACATGTACGCACGAGTGGAGATGACGGGCAGAGAGAGAGAGAGAGGGTTACAGCAGATAAAGCAGACTCCTCACTGACAGCAGCAAGCCTGATGTGGGGCTTGAACTCAAGAACCATGAGATAATGACCTGAGCCAAAGTTGGACGCTCAATTGACGGAGCCACCCGCCCAGGTGCCCCCAAAATATATTCTCATTGGTGTATTCCCCTGCACTGGTGTATTTTGCAGCTGAAAAGTTGCTGCACCTGATGAAGCGCTGAATGTGGTAGGCAGAGCACAAAGTGAGAATTCAGACTAAAGGAGATTTCACCTTTCTAGCTGTGGCTCCTGATATAGGAATCATCATTTCTTTTTTTTTTTTAATTTTTAAAACTTTTTTTTTTTTTTTTTGAGAGACAGCACAAGCAGAGAAGGATCAGAGAGAGAGAGGGAGACACAGAATCCGAAACAGGCTCCAGGCTCTGAGCTAGCTGTCAGCACAGAGCCTGACACAGGGCTTGAACCCACGAACCGTGAGATCATGAGCTGAGCCAAAGCCGGACACTTAACCAACTTTTTGCCCCCTTTTTAAAAATTTTTTATAGTTTATTTTTGAGACAGAGACAGAGCACAAGTGGGGCAGGGGCAGAGAGAGAAGGAGAAACAGAACCTGAAACAGGCTCCAGGCTCTGAGCTGTCAGCACAGAACCCGATGCAGGGCTTGAACCCACGAGGTGTGAGATCATAACCTGAGCCGAAGTCAGACGCTTAACTGACTGAGCCACCTAGGCACCCCAGGAATCATAATTTCTATGTAGTGGGAGGAGGGAGGCATTCATTTAATTTAGATTTCTACAGAAAATGGTAATTGACACAGTGAGGTATGGTAGATACTAAGCTATCAAAGCAGATTAATTTCTTAACTCCAATGAAAATATTAATCAATGGACCACCAAAACCACAATTGCTTTCCTTTTTATAGAGTATCTTTTTAGTACAAGACTTTCCTTTTTAAATTTTATTTTTAAAAAGTTTTTATTTTTAAGTAATCTCTTCACCCAACGTGGGACTCAAATTTACAACCCAGAGATCAACTCGCATGCTCTACAGATGAGCGAGCCAGCCATGCACCCGTTAAATTTTAATTTATTAAGAATTATATGGGGCACCTGGGTGGCTCAGTCGGTTAAGCATCCGGCTTTGGCTCAGGTCATGATCTCATGGTTCGTGGGTTCGGGCCCCGTGTCGGGCTCTGTGCTGACAGCTAGCTCAGAGCCTGGAGCCTGCTTCGGATTCTGTGTGTGTGTCTCTCTCTGACCCTCCGCTGCTCTCACTCTCTCAAAAATAAATAAAAGACATTAAAAAAAGTTAAAAAAAAAGAATTATCTTCATGCGGATAAGTATTGATAATATGTCACTTTCTGGGTAACAAGAGGAGGTAAAGATACAGACATATAATGGCTTGTTTATGTACAGACTATCTCTAGATTGATATATAAGGTTATGAGAGCAGGCAGGGTGGGAAGGAGACTTTTCACTTATACCTTTTTATATCTTTTGGGGTTGAACCATACAAATTACTCCGCTTCCTTTCATACAAACATAAACCAGTAAGAATTTCATTTCTGACACTTTAAAGGGGCTATTTATGTGGCTTACCATGGGGGGTGTTACGGTCAAATTAACATGGTTGAGGGAAAATAGAGTTTAAGTACGTGGGCAGCAAATGACACTTGTGCTGTGTGAGGGAGAAAGTTCAGATCTGTTGTTCTAATATCGCTTGGGATTTATGGTCATTTTCTATTTTTAAAATTCTTTTATTTTCTTCCCGATTCAATTAACATGTTTTTATTTAGTGCCTACTCTCTGCCAGTAGTGTCCTAGGAATTCTAGGAGATACAAAAGAAGCCTTCATGAAATAGTTTTTAAAGTCTTGCCAAGTGTGGAGATCACTGTGGAATGTGGCTAGAAAGTTGTCTTGGAATCAGAGAGCCTTGAGTTCGGGCTTGGAGAGAAAGGAAAGGCTCAGACGAATGAAAGGGGGGCAGGGCAGGAGGTGCTATGGGTCAAAAAAAACACATGACTGAGGGACTCAGGGAGGAAGAGAGAAATTAAGGATGGCCAGAGAGGCTAGGACCAGCTTGGAAAGACCCAAAAGGACAGATAGAAAAGCTAGCCTTGGGGGTCCATTGGGAGTGATAAACCCAAGGGAGAGGTAAGCTTGGTATTAGCATGTAAAGGAGAGAGAACTGAAAAACCAGATGCAAGACCACCCCTGCTGCAATAATCCGGATGTAAAATGATGGGGGTTTGGTTTAGAATTGTGGGACCAATGTGGGGTCCCACAATTCTAAACCAAATGAATTTGGGATGTGGGAAGGAAGAAAGCATGATACATTACAAAGGAGGAAATATCAGGTCTCGATGGTAGACTGGCAAGGAGAAAGGTATTAGAATCTCACATAATTTTAGTTTTTCTAGTTTGGGAGATCAGAAAAGGGACTCATTTTCATGTCTCTTTTCTTTCCTCACACACAACTTGACTCCCCTCATGATGTTCTGTTGAAATATCAATTACAAAGAAAATTTTTTCCACTAGAAAAACACGTAATCTTATTGCTTTTAGCTCCATCACCAGACTTGAATCTTGCCTGGGCTTTGTTTTCTCACAGCACTCATGCCTCTATGATGTATGTGTGATGTGTAGGTGTTTTCGTCTTCCACTTGAGCAGGAATCCCCTGTGTGCAATGACCATGACTTAGGTATAATAAGTACTCATTAAGTGTCTGCTAATTGTTGGAGAAAATGAGAATTAAAATGTAACACAAAAAACTTTCCAGAAACAACGCTAGGGGCACCTGGCTGGCACTGTCCATGAAGGTAAAACTCTTCATCTCGGGGTTGTGCGTTCAAGTCCCAAGTTAGGCCTAGACATAAAAATTGAAAAGAAAAGCATTTAAATTAATATGTACATAATAAAAGCTTCCCTCTTCCAATCACTCAAACCACATGCCAAGTAAAGATGGAACAACCCTACTGTGATGATGTTAAGGTCACACAGTTTGTTCCTCCGCTTAGGTGTTGCAATTCAGTAGTAATAATGCAGTGTAAAAAATACAGTATGGTGTAATAATAAACACTGATAATAGGGCCGAGGGTTAAACGAAACACTTCACATATATTTTATACAAGTTACTGGACAGTGATTATTATCATTCTTCCTACAGAAGAGAGGAAGCAGGCACAGAGAGGACACGAAATTTGCGCACGGTTACCCAGCTAGAAAGTGTTGGCGCCGAGATCTGAACCTAGACAACTCGACCATAGAGTCTCCATCCTTAATAGTTCCACTCTGTATGGCATATACAGCTCTTTTGAAGACTGAGAGGTTATTTGAGACCTTATCAGCATTTTGGGGGGGACGGAGGGACGGGGAGGAAACCTTCCCACCCAGTACTAAACAGTGTTTTTCCTTTTTTATGGGGTATATCTTTAGACTAAGCATGGAAAAAATAATAGAATAGTTGAATCGATTTCAGAAATGTACAACAGTAAACGGATAACTCCAGCAATTACAGCATATTACAGCCCACCTAACAACAAAGGCGTAAAACCCTTTACCTGGAATCGAAATAATGTCCCCCTCCCCTCATTTTTATTAAAAGGCTGGCTTTATTTGGAAACTCTTAAAATAAGTGGTCATATGATTAAAAAAAGCAGCGGCGCGCCCCCTCCCCGGCGGCCGGGCGCAGCTGTCCGCACCTCCCCCGCGCCCCGCCACCCGCATTCCAACTCTCTGAGGTCACGGGCCGCCGCCGCCTCCCCAGATCCGCCCGCCCGCCCGGCCCAGGGGGGAGGGACGCCCGGCCCCGGCCGCTCTGCTGCTCCGGCCGCGCGTCCCGTGCGCGTCCGTCCGTCCGTCTGTCCTCCTGCCGTCCCGACCCCCGCCCGGTTCCTCCTGGCCGGCCGGTCCCACCTCCAGGCCCTTCCCGTCGCCGCCGCCGGACTCTGCCCAGGGGAATGGTCTGCGGGCCGAGGTTTTGGAGACAGGAAGTGAGGCGCGCGAGCCCCATGAGCGCGCCGCGGCGCGGGCTGGCGTGCGGGCGCGGCAGCGGCTGCCGCGCGGCGGGACCCCGGGAGGCGGGCCGCTGAGCCGGGCGCGCGGCCCTGAGGATGCGGGAGCGGGAGCAGGTGAGGGCGCGGGGCCCCGGCCGGCGGGCGGGCGCTGGGGCCGAGCGGTGGGGTGTGTCCGCAGGCGGGGACCCCGGAGCGCGTCGGCCAGCCCTGGAGTCCCGGACGATGGGTCCCCGTTCCCAGACCCTCGCAGGAGCGTAACAAAGAGAAAAGTCTTCCCTTTCCAGGTTCTCCGTGATCTAGTTGGGTTCATTTTTAAAGGGGGACTTGAACTTCTAATCTGAACTCGGCTGACTGTTGCAGCTGAATTCTGGATCAAGGTTTTTTTTAAAGTCTTAGGCATATTTGTGCCTCTCAGTATATTAAGTGCGAAATGTGCTGGGTAACTTTGGCGAGAAGGCGAGTAGGGAAGGATTGTTTGGTGATGACTTGGTTTTGGAGTAGAGTGTTTACTCTGGGAAAAATTCTTGGGTCTGCGAATTCCGACTTGTGATTTCTGCAAATCCTGATTAGATTGGCGTGCTCTTGGCATTCGCGTCTTTTCTTTTTTGCTGAGAAAGCCTTATAATAATAGCGTACCCGCAAACATTCAAAACGCTCCTAGTGCTCTGACAACCGCTGTATGCCTAATTAGTTGCTGACAGATTTTTTTTTTAACTTTGGGATATGACAGTCATTTTACTCTGATAATAGTTGTCTGTTTTGTTTCTAGGGTATTGCGTTCTCGAGTATCTACGCCTAAGTCCGTGAGACACCTGTTTGATTTAATGCTGTAGATTTATGTATTCCTCTAAAGATGTCGTATACTCTCTTAGCGATTCTTTCACTTTAAAGTGTCATTGGCAAAATTTCGTGTGGGAAGGATCTTAGCAGCAAGGGTGGAAACGACAGTATTCAGAGTGACAGTGTATTTGAAAAATGTTTGAAGAGGATGTTAAAACATTAAGATGAATTCACAAATAGACTACCTTTTGAAAGGTGGAAAATAATTTAACATGTAGCCATTATTACATAACAGAATGGTTTTGTAGAGAGAGTATTTCCTAGTTTTTCCTTCAAAAGCGAATTTTGAATTATTTGTTTAATAGAGAAGTTATAATTCCAGACCTTTAAAATTACTGCATTTTGTTTTACACTTGAAACCCCCCAAAAGCAACTTCAATTTCTACTCCATTTGCTAGTGAATACTGTACGTAACTGAAAATTAAAATGTATTAATCATTGATAATTTTCTAAATTATTAAGCAGTATTATTTTAACATAGTAGGTTTTCTATAAATAAGCAAAAAGCAAGCTATTCTTGTGGATAGATCTTGGGGAGGAAGGTACCTGACATCCACACCCATGCCTACATTGACCCCTCAACTTTTCCGATGATAACATCTACCAAAATAAAGAACATTGGTTTCTCTTGATCTCTGATGCTGTACATTTCAAATCTCAGGGACAACTGAAAGTTTTACTCCGCATCTGCTTAATCAGAGCTTTAAGTTAATAATTAAATTATATAGAGTAATATCTACTGTCATCAAGGCATAGGTCTGTCTTTGTAATGAGCCTACCATATTTGAACACTCTTAATACAAATACTAATCTTTCCTCTCTATGTATGCAATATCTTGTCTCTTCACACTGCTTAATTTGTCTTACTTTCAGTTACTGTAACTTGTATATAAAATTCAAATCCACCTCATCTCACTAAAAGTATTTATGTAGTATACGTGGCATGTTATGTACATCTAAACTTTAACCAAAAAAAATTTTTTTATTATACAAACACTGATGGCCCATCAGGCAATTTTTAGTTAAAGGTTTATTATTTAAAATTCTCATTTCTTGATTTTTTTTTTCATTTTGCCTCAACTATCCGTTTAGTTTATATCCTGGGGTAGGAAGCATTGAAAACTGCAAGAGAGACCATATCTTTTTATATTTGTACTTCCCTCCTTAGTATGGTGCCTTTATCTATAGAAAATACTTGTGGGAAAAAGTGTTGTTGTTTAAAACAGCACTTTATGTAGTCCCAGTTTTTTTTTTCCTTTGCCTTTTCTCATCTATTTCTTGTTTTTTCACTTTTATTTGACTACCTCGGTATAACCAGAATTACAAAGACAAAAACCAAACCAAAGCACAAACAACAGAAAACAGAGAGAAAACCGTGGCTCGGTCCTTTCTAGAGATACAGCCATGTACATAATTATAGCATGCATGTAATCTCCTTAAGGGCGGCGACGGCTTAGGGTTCGTCTTAGATTTCTCACACTGTCCACGACACTGCCTTGTCCTCCAAGACCCAATACACTTTTGCGGAATGGAATTCTAAATGTTAACTTTGGCGAAGCCTAGTGAAATAGCTAAACCCTAATCTCTAGCTCGGCCCTACCCCAGCCCTTTGTGCCCATCACCTCTGAAACGGAGACGCAGTCAGGAAAATGGAAAAGAGCAGAGGACTGGGAATGAGGAATCTGGGATCGATTCCCAGTTCAGCCTATCCCAGTGCTGAAGCTGAGAAAGCCGCTTCTTTCGAGGCGTGCGTTCCGTGTCTGCCAGATGAGAGGATTGGGGGTGGACCTTGCCCCTCCGCCTGGTCCCGCCGCCCAAGTTCAGGGTTGCGAGCCGCGGCCAATCTAAACGTTTCGTCCTCGGGGGCCTCTCCACTCTGTAGAAAACAAAGGGTAGGAACCGTCCCGGGATTTTGTTGACCCCTTTGAGGGGGGTGGGGAAACCCAGCCGCCGCTCACGCTGTTTGTTCCAGCCTGGGGTCACCGTCCACAGGTGTGTTTAAAAATGTAAATCGCGTTGGGGGGGTTGGGAGGAAGAGTGTCCTGAGGCTTCAAATCAACCAGACGGACACCACACCCTGACTTCTCCAACCTCTCCTGGGGCCGGTGCTGGGTTCTTTAAACATTCCCTCCGGGAACGGCGGGACCAGTCCTTCCTAGCGAGTCCGTCCGGAAACGTGGTCGCCGACGGAGGGTTCCGGGGCTCCTGAGGCTGCGCGTTGGCCAGGCAACGCCGCCTGCTTTGCTGTTTGGAGGACGCGGGGGGAGTCCGACCCTGAGTTCTCAGCCTGGTTCCGGGCCTCGTGGGCTTGCTGAGCCGCGTCCGCCGCTTGTTAATTCAGAATGGCGTTTAAGGCCTCGCCCGCCTCGTCTTCTGGCCCGAGGCCCCGCTTAGGCGAAGGCCCACCGCGTCTTTGGGCGTCCCCATCCGGACGGAAGCAGGGGCCACCCTTTTTAGAATTTCCATGCTTCTGGTGGTCTTCGGATAACCAACCTCTGTAGGGTCTTTGCCTTGTTTATAAATAAATGGGTTTGGTGACGTAAATGTTTATACACTACAAACGACCCTGTAAATGCTTGTTAAGTGTTTCACCTCGCTTGAACCTTGCGGCTGCCCTACGTTACAGGACATTATTCCTCCCATTTGGGTTCAGGGTTAATTTGTCCAGTGGGTTTTAGACTTTTACTTAGCGCTTTTGGAGGTGTTCCACAGTTCTCTCCCTTAAGGGCTAAAAGAACCCTGACATCGGGTGTTGGGGGGGAGCCAAAAAGCCGACTATTAAAAAAAAAAAAAACCCTTTTTAACTTAGTTACACTATTGCGAGCTACTAAATTTGAGGGCCAACCATTATCTCATTTAATCCTGTAGATAGCCGTAGATGGTTATTGCTATTTGTAGGATTGAATGAGGGGTGGAGTCTGACCCGGGGGCTAACGCGGTGTGATCAGAAACTTCCTCACTGCCTCCCAGATCCTGTTCCTGCCATCTTTTTCCAGAAGAGAGGGAAAGTTGCTTCTTCAGATGCAACCTTATTGATTTGTATTTTTGTGAAAACTCAGTGCAGAATTTGCTGTAGCCCACGTCACTGGTGTTTCTCTTTCCTCAGCACTGGCGTGGATGCCCTCTTCGCCCGGCCTTTGGGGACTCCGTTGCTTTTTGATGGCGGCAGCCGCCGCTGGGTGAGCGGCCCGAGACTGTGCAGTGCTCCTGCGGTCCGGAGACGATCGCTTTCTCCCGCTGTCGCCGCCACCGGACTGGGACGGTGCTTTTCCCTCTTCAACTTCTCCACGCTCGAAGGGAGAAGAAGATGCCACTGCCATTCGGATTGAAACTAAAACGCACCCGGCGCTACACGGTGTCCAGCAAGAGCTGCCTGGTTGCTCGGATCCAGCTCCTCAATAACGAGTTTGTGGAGTTCACGCTGTCCGTGGAGAGCACTGGCCAGGAGAGCCTGGAGGCTGTGGCCCAAAGACTGGAGCTGCGGGAGGTGAGACCCCACCCCTACCCCACTCCTCCCTCCAACCCCCAAAGGCTGCCTGCTTCTCCAGCCTGGCTTTTGCCCCTTCTTTCCCATGTGAGTGCACCTGGCTCAGTGCTTTCAAAGTATGTCCCTGGCCT
Source organism: Helogale parvula (assembly GCA_004023845.1). Lineage (NCBI taxonomy): Eukaryota > Metazoa > Chordata > Mammalia > Carnivora > Herpestidae > Helogale > Helogale parvula. Next base: position 151,050 of record PJEM01003911.1, on the reverse strand, counting down.
TGATGTCTGAGCCCCCAAGCCCCCCTCCCTGTGAGGAAGGAGTAGAGCAAAACGTTTTTTTTTTTGAGCGTGCCCCATAAGATATTTAACAGTGCCTGAGTTTTGAAGGTGCTTATATTTGTTCCCTCAAAATGCAGTCCAAAATCAGATTGTAATGTGTTTAGGATTTTCCAAGGACCCATTTTCTAATACCCCAAATGGGTCATCCTGATCTAGTACACTTTACTGACTTTATTCATTCAACATGCATTGACTGTTTTGCAATGACTGTGCCATAACTGTAAAGACATATCCCCTGAGTTTGAATTCTGGTTTCCCCACCAACTGGTTGTTTAACCCTGGATGAGTTATGTGCCCTTTCTGGGCCCTGGTTCCCTCATCTGAACCATGGGGATAACAGTGGTGCCTGATGCTCACAGTGTTTGTGTGATTTAAAGTGCAAATAAAGTCAAAGCTCTTTTTCTTTTTAAACTTTGTAATTTTTTCCCCCAAGTTTATTTCTTCCTTTAGTAATCTCTACACCCATCGTGGGGCTGGAACCCACAACCTCAGGATCAAGGGTTGGCATGTTCTTCCAACTAAGCCTGCCAGGCACTCCAGAGCCAAATCTCTAATAATAGTCTGTTATAGTTATCATAAGGTTTGCCCAGGAAATCGCTAATCTCATCTGTAGGAAGTTGTGGAGTCCTCAAGGATCCACATCATGTCTCAAATTTAAAATGCTCTGTGGAAAAAATAAAAAAATAAATAAATAAAATAAAATGCTCTGTGGGGCGCCTGAGTGGCTCAGTGGTTGAGCATCTGACTTTGGCACAGGTCCTGATCTCACAGGTCTCGAATTCAGGCCCCACATCTGGCTTGCTGCTTTCAGCCTGTCAACATGGTGCCTGCTTCAGATCCTTTGTCCTCCTCTCTCTCTGCCCCTCCCCTATTTGCATGTGCTCTCTCTCTCTCTCAAAATAAATAAAACATTAAAAAAAAAAAAACAGATGGGCACCTGGGTTAAGTGTCTGACTTTGGCTCAGGCTTTGATCTCACAGCTCATGGGTTCGAGCCCTGCATTAGACTCTGTGCTGATAATGATAGCTCTTTGGTTGCATGGTTCGGGGGTTAGAGGAGGATGGAGAATTGGTTATTCCATGTAAACACCAGGTTATATTCCTGACTGGAGATCCCATTGTCACAGTTCGTAAAAAGTTAGGAAGAGATAAACTACTCCTGGTGACTATTCAGAATCATTTGATTGTTCGATATAAAAGACCCATTTAGTGTCTTGAGCATATATACTGGGAGCTCACCCTGGTGTTGATACCAGTAAGAATATAGGCTGATCCATGTTGTGCTGGGGAAAGTAGAGGGTGCTGTAGGCAACAGGGAGAGGCAGCAGAGGCAAGAGAATGGTCCAGGGAGGTGAAGGGCTGGAAAAGACTTCCAACAAAGGAATTTCAGGCCAAAGACACGAGGCAGGTTTTCTACCTGGAGGGAGTAGGGAAGTTGGGTGAAGGATTTCATTTATTTGTCTATGTAGTTATTTTTAAGTAATCTCTACACCCAACATGGGGCTTGGACTCACGACCCCAAGATCAAGGGTCACATGCCCCTCTGAGTCATCCAGGCACCCGACGAGTGAAGGATTTTAAGCAGGGATTTGGTTATGATTGTTTTTGTGAAGGGTGGGTCCTCTGGAGAACAAGTCGCAATGAGTAGCTGTGGTGCAGACGGCAGTCACTTGGATTTGGATGGAGATGGAGAGAGGTGGGTAGAATCTGGAGATATTCAGGACCGACCTACCAAGTGTAGAGAAGGGCTAGCCAGGGGTCCAGTTGGTTGCTAAGTGGAATTAGTCATAGAAGGACAAATATCATATGATTTCACTCATATGTGGAATTTAAGATACAAAACAGATGAACCTAGGGGAAGGGAAACAAAAATAATAGAAAAACGGGAGAGGGACAAAACAGAAGAGACTCTTAAATACAGAGAACAAACGGAGGGTTGCTGGAGGGGTTGTGGGTGGGGGGGGGATGGCTAAATGGGCCTGGGGCATTGAGGAAGACACTTGTTGGGATGAGCACTGGGTGTTATACATAGGGGATGAATCAGCAGATTCTACTTCTTAAATCCTTGCACTATATGTTAACTCACTTGGATGTAAATTAAAAAAAAATTTTTTTTAAAGACGCTACTTGGAGATGCTGAGCAGGGAGAGGCATGCGCGAGCTTGGAGCTCAGCTGCGGGGAAGAGACTTGGGAATCCCCATCCTAGATCACTTCATCAAAGCTGGGAGAGGGCGTGAGGCCTCCTAGGACAGAACGAGAAGACCTAGCAGACCCTTCCAGGTTCAATAGAGGAGGCAGAGCCTTAGGAAGAAGCTGAAATGGAGCAGCCCAAGAAGGAGAAAGTAAACCAGGAGAGCCGGCCTCAGTGACTAGTCCTGTTTGCTTACATTCGTTATTTATATATGTACACACACACATATATATATATGTATATTCCTTCCTTCATCCATTTTTCCTTTTTTAAAGTTTTGGTTCCTTTTTCCTGTCACTTCTTCCTCACGCACCAGGTCTGCTTACAGCCACTACAGAATCGACTTAAGAATCAGTACATAAACCACAGTTAATTTCTTTCTGTACGCAAAGTACCAGGCATGGAATGTGCTCGATAAAAACAGGCTGAGCTGAACCCGCAGGCACTGCTTTCCTTCTCCGTTAGTCAAAAAGTCCAGAGAAACGACCCTCGCTTGTCTGGGGTTACCATACTCAGGAGCAAGCAACTTCATACGGCTGTGGTTACACAAGACTAATTTTAACAAGAAGAGTGGAGTGCTTTGAGAGGGAATGGGCATGGGCCCTAGGAAAGGTCTTGCCCTTGGAGAGACCATCCCAGCATTTCCAATGTTTAATGACAGGCCTGGTTAGGAAGTTCGTTTGTAGAACAAACTCTTCCTTTCAAAGCTCTAAAAGCTCTTCTCTGTAGCATATAAACAGATGGCTCAAGCCCCAGCCTAATCTTACCGAATGACCGAATGACCCTTCAGAAAGACTCTGAGTCAGGGTAACACCTGTTCTGACTTTGTGTCCATACATCACTTAGGAGGTGCGTGCCACTGTTAGTGTTTGTTATCTGGCACTATTCTCTCATCAAGCAGACCCAGAATTACAGTGTATAGATTGGGCTGATAAGCTCTGCTGCTCACCAGATTTAAATTCAGGGAGAAGAAGTCTTTACTTGCTTGGTTATTTTATTTCTGTAATGACAATTACGGTGACTACACGGAACCATTAGAACGCTATGCAGAGGCTTCGGCTGTGTCTGTAGTGCTTTCTTTCTTTCTTTTTTAAATGTTTATTTACTTTTGAGAGAGAGAGAGAGAGACACAGTGTGAGTGGAGGAGGGGCAGACACAGAGGGAGATGCAGCATCTGAAGCAGGCTCCAGGCTCTGAGCTGTCAGCACAGAGACCGACATGGGGCTCAAACCCACGGACTGAGCCAAAGTCAGACACTAAGCCGATTGAGCCACCCAGGGACCCCTGTAGTATTTTGTTTCTTAAGCTGGATGCGTGGGTTTATGTTTTTTAGTCTTCATATTTTTTTTTGAATGTCTAAGATATTTTATAATACATCGAGAAACTACAGACGGAAAGGTTAATGTGCTTATTTCCAATTTAGTTAACTTAGATTAACTTTTTCTAAATTAACCATATTTGAGCTGTGGAAAGTGACTTCTAAAAATGGTAGAACATTATCCCTATAGGAAAATGTAGCAACAGTCTCACTGAAATTCTCTGCCTCTCACTCAATCTGAGTTTCATAACATGTTTTCAGGAAAGGCTATGAAATCCTTTGTAGAACTGAAGGGGAATTAGGGTGACACCTGGGTGGCTCAGTCAGTTAAGTGTCGGACTTTGGATCGGGTCATGATCTCACGGTTCATGGGTTCGAGCCCCTTATCAGATTTTGTGCTACCAGCTCAGAGCCTGCTTCAGATTCTGTATCTCCCTCTCTCTCTGTCCTTCCCCCACTCACTCTCTGTCTCTGTCTCTCAAAATTAAATAAAGCCATAAAAACAATTTTTTTAATAAAAAAAGAAGGGGAATTAGGGAACTTTCTCTCCAGTTTGGAGGGTATACATTATAGAGGTTGGTGGATGTGGTGAGGCAAGAGGGTGTCACCTGGGGACGGCCACTCCCATGGGGCCATGCTACCTCAACGGAATCAGCGTAGTGTAGAGTAAGGTGGTTCAGTTTAAAAACCTGTTGTCTTGGGGTTCCTGAGTGGCTTGGTCAGTTGAGTGTGACTCTTGATTTTGGCTCAGGTCATGATTCCAGGATCTTGAGATCCAGCCTCAGCTGGGGCTCCATGTTGAGTGTAGAGCCTGCTTAAGATTCTTTCTTCCGCTTCCTTTCCTCCCCTGCCCTTAAAAAACAAAACAAAACAAAACAAACACCTATCTTCTCAGGGAGTGAGACTGGCATTACCCCACCTCACTGAGAAAGATATGTAAAAGCAGGATGCAAATGTAGTAATTTACCACGAGATATGGAGCCACAAGGGGCCCTGGCCAGGCCATGTTCTCCCTCTAGGCGGCCACACAGGAGCCAGTTGGTAAGACTGGAACCAGAGAAGGAAGCTGCCTGACCGCTTTACCGTCTTCATACGGGGAATGGTGCTGGCCCCTAGGACCAGACAAGCTCCTTTGAGTCTGGGCACCCTTTCTGAGCAGTGCTTAGGTGGACACTGCCTTTTTTTATCTGTCTGTTTAACAGAGTTATTAAGACATTCGCAAGTTGCCTCAGAAAAACTTGAGCTTGAACCCCCGTGCTGCCACTTGTCAGTCATGTGACCCATCAGTTCTGTGATCCTGTCCAAGCAACACATCACATCATCACATAACTCATAAGTCAAACATCCTGTCCACTTTATGCATCTTTCCTTCACTTACAGCAGCGCAGAGATTCAAATGTTTTATCTGAAAAAAGGCCATGCGAAAATGAAAAAGAAACTTTCACAATAAAAACATTTTTAAAAAAGTGGTTTTGTCCAATTACATTTGGACTTGGTATTTTTCTTTTTTTTAATTAATTTTTTTTTTTAGTGTTTTATTTATTTTTGAGATAGAGACAGCGTGAGCAGGGGAGAGTCAGAGAGGGAAGCAGAATCTGAAAACAGGCTCTAGGCTCTGAGCTGTCAGCACAGAGCCTGACGCAGAGCTCAAATCCACGAACCGTGAGATCATGACCTGAGCCGAAGTCATAGGCTTAACCGACTGAGCCACCCAGGCGTCCCTGGACTTGGTATTTTTCAAGTCCCCAGGTTTTCATTGGTAGATTGGGAATAACAGTAATAGTATATATTTGATGTTGGTTGTGAGGATTTAGTGTTAAATGAAAAACATCATGCAGAGGACTTAGTGTAAGAGAAACTCTCAGTGAGTGTGACTTTACTGTCGTTTATGACTCCCATTTCCATTTGTGGTGACTAACCAACTGCTCTTTCAGATTAATTACTTTGTTAATATCTTATATTCTCTTAGTAAATGCAAGAAGCAATGTTTACTCATAAAATGTCCTTATAGGGGTGCCTGGGTGGTGGTGTCCAACTTTGGCTCTGATCATGATCTCATGGCGTGTGAGTTCGAGCCCCGTGTCGGGCTCTGTGCTGACAGCTCAGAGCCTGGAGCCTGCTTTGGATTCTGTGTCTCCCTCTCTCTCTGCCCCTCTCCTACTCTTGCTCTGTTTCTCTCTGTCTCAATAATAAATAAACATAAAAAAAAATCTAGATCATCTTTTTATTAAAATAAATAAATAAAATAAAATGTCCTTATAGTAGAAACAAGGATAGTGGCCATTGGTAATTATATGTTTTTTAAACATATTTATTTATTTAAAAAATTTTTTTAACATTTATTTATTTTTGAGAAACAGAGTATGAACAGGGGAGGGACGGAGAGAGAGGAAGACACAGAATCCGAACCATCTCCAGGCTCTGAGCTGTCAGCACAAAGCCTAATGCCGGGCTCAAACTCAAAAGCCATGAGGTCATAATCTGAGCTGAAGTCGGATGCTTAACCTACTGAGCCACCCAGGCGCCCCTTCATTTATGCTTTTTTGAGTGAGAGGGGGGCAAAGGAGGAGAGAGAGACTCTTAAGGAGGAGAGAGAGAATCTTAAGCAGGCTCCACACTGAGAGGAGCTGGATCCTACAACCCTGGGATCATGACCTGAGACGAAATTAAGAGTCAGAGGCTAAACCAACTAAGCCACACAGGTGCCCTCATAATCACACTTTTTATGTTACCAGACTTAAAATTTTAAGGAACCATTGTAATTTAGCAGTCATATTTGAACCTCTTTTTCCATGCCAGTTGAAATTAATTTGTCCAGTGTCACTGCCTCTGGCCCCCCTAACTTCCCCCCGCCCCCTCCCACCCCCTATTTTTGATAATCCTATTTTTATTATCGTGGGTTTTAATTAGATTCATTGCCTACTACTATTACTTTTTTTTAAGTTTGTTTATTTATTTAGAGACAAAGAGAGTGTGAGGAGGGGAGAGGCAGAGAGAGAAGGAATTCCAAGCAGGCTCTGCACAGTCAGTGTAGAGCCTGATTTGGGGCTCAGACTCATAAAACCCTGAGATCATGACCTGAGTTCAAATCAAGAGTTGGACGCTTAACCAACTGAGCCACCCCGGCGCCCCCTAGTATTATTTCTTCCACAGGATCCCTTCCTTTAATCATGAAGTCCTTATTAAACTTAAATTTACATGTGGTTTTGTTTTGTTTTTGTTTTTGTTTTAAGATTTTCAAGTCTCCAGTTAGGAAACTGGTAACTTAAAATACCTGGGAAGCCTTTTGTTGTTGTTTGTTTTGTTTTATTTCCGTGATCTCCACTCCCAACATGGGGCTCAAACTGAGGACGTGAGATCAGGAGTTGCATACCGTAGGGACTGAGACAGCCAGGGGCCCTAACCCTGGAAGCTTTTTTTTAAAAAACTTTTATTTATTAAATAATCTGTTCTCCCAACATGGGGCTCCAACTCATGATCCGAGATCAAGAGTCAGGTGCGCTGCCAACTAAACCAGCCAGGCGTGCTTTCTAGAAGCCTTTTATAGAGAAGTTCTCCATGTTTTTGCTATGATACATTATGTGTCAGTTTTATAACAAATTTTAGAGGTTTCTTTTGGCTATTTTTGAGTGTTTTGGGTATGTATAGGGGAAGGAGTTTCCTCATTGTTGTCTATATATGTGGTCTGTGTACATAACTAGTTTTGAACTTGAGATCAATACTAAGCCATCATTAAAATTACCTCCAAAGCATTTTGTTGAATCTGGAAAAATTGAGCAAAATTTACAAGTTCTTCCTGTGACCTCTCATTTTAAGATTATAATTAAAGGCTTTGATATTTGGTTACTCTGTAATGGTTTATCACAGGTCTTCAGAAAAAATTTTAAAACATGTATTCAAAGTACATCACACATACAGCAAGTTTTTATTCTTCAGAATGTAAGCTCTATCAGCATAGGACTATTAAATGTCACCATTGTCTGAAATAATGTCTTGTACCTTACAGTACTTAGGTGCTGAATAAATGTTTACTTAGTTTAAAATTAAGGTTCTTGGGGTGCTTGTGTGGCTCAGTTGGTTAAGCTTCCGACTTCAGCCCAGGTCATGGTCTCACGGTTCATGGATTCGAGCTCCGCGTTGGGCTCTGTGCTGCCGCTCAGAGCCTGGAGCCTGCTTTGGATTCTGTCCTGCTCTCCCTCTGCCCCTCCCCTGCTTGCACTCTGTCTCTCTGTGTCTCTCTCTAAAAATAAATAAAACATTTTAAATTAAAAAAAATAAAATTAAGGTTCTTATTTTGAATTTACACTGATAAGCATAGAGAGCCGCTCAGTTAAGTCAGCTTTCATTTGCTGTATGATTTTATTATTTGGAGACAGTTAAACATTTACAAAGCTTTGAACACAGAAGGAAAACACCTTTTTCCTTAGAATTTTGTTTTTCACTTTAGGGCTTCTTCTGAAACAGTCAGAGAACAGTCAGGCTGTAGGGACTCCCGGAGGTATGATTGCTGTATCAAGGGAATGTCAGCCTTTTTTGAATAGGTTCTTCCCATAATGTTTTCTGGCTGATGAGGACATTTTTGGCTAAGGGATTTGTTGTTATAGAGAGGCATCAAGTGTATAATGCAAACCTTTCCTCTCAAGCACAACTTTAGAAAGTGTTCTTGGCGATCAGAGTGTTTTATTTTAAATTAGCGTCTTAGGCATTTCGAATATCCACTGACCTTATCTTGACTGCTATCTGAGTAGACCTCAAGAATTTCATGTGTATTTCCTTCTGTACTAGCTGTTTTCAGTTGGACCCTAAAAATAACTGAAACATGTGTAAGGTGAAAGTATCATACCTGCAGACTTTTCAGCCTTTTGGGCTGACTATTCATTCAGTTATGTAGGTTATAAATCAGATAAAATTGTTGTATAGACAAGTATCAGTTAATATTTTTGATTAAATCTATTGGACCATCTGAAACAAATCGAAATCTTAGGTTGGCCTCTCTACCTAGATAAAGCGAGCTTTCCAAAGTCCAAAACTGATTAAAATGAGCAAGGATTTTTCTAATTTTTATATTTTCTGTTACTTTTCTCATTTGGTCTAGATAATTAAGAACTAACCATTTAGAGGCTCCTGGATGACTCACTCAGAAGAGGATGCAACTCTTGATCTCTCAGGGGTTGTGGCTTCGAGTCTCACATTGGGTAGAGAGATTACTAAAAAAATAAATAAATAAATAAACTTAAAAAAAAAAAAAGAGAACCAGCTATGTAAATAAATAGAGGAACTATAAATACAAACATGGAGATGTTATGCATTTTAACATCAGTAACATATCACACAAGTTATTGCAGATTTGGAAACCTGTTTACTTAAAGAAATGAAGTATTATTCCATTTTCATTTAATTTCTAATAAATCTAAGAGCTAGTAGTCTGAGATGTTTTCCTCCCAGTATTGGATTTTCCACTTCAGAGACATTAGAGGTGTCCTTGAATCTCTTTCACCCAACAATCTGCCACAAATGCCGTGGCTGTATGGAATTCAGCAGGAGTTTATTCATGTGGGGAGGTTTGTGAGTTGAGTTATGAGACCGTGGATGTAGGGAACTGATAGTGTTTTGGGGGCTCTCATTAAGTCCTGTCATTGTCCTTGGTGTATAAAGTTTCAAATTTCATTCCTTGTAAGACAAGAAGTTTTAGTGGCTTTCTGCTGGCCTCCTAGGTGGATGAGCATTACGGTGCTGGAAGCTTACTATTCCTTATCACATTTAATCCTCACATGGAGTTAGGCATTATCTTTTCCATTTTTTTAAATGTTTTATTTATTTTTGAGATAGAAAGAGACAGAGCATGAACGGGAAGGGGCAGAGAGAGAGGGAAACACAGAATCTGAAGCAGGCTCCAGGCTCTGAGCTGTCAGCACAGAACCCAATGTGGGACTTGAACCCATAAACGTGAGATCATGACCTGAGCCGAAATCGGAGGCTTAACCAACTGAGCCACCCAGACGCCCCATATCTTTTCCATTTTAAAATGTGAAAACTGAAGTTCTGAAACATTGGATGATTTGCCCCGCTAATCAGGGTGATCATAAGTAAGTAGAAGAATCAGATTTTGAGTATGTACCTGTGACACTTCTGCCTGAACTTTGACTTTTTTTTTTTTAAAGAGCATTTATTTTTTTATTTTTTTTAATTTTTTAATGTGTTTATTTATTATTGAGTCAGAGAAACGAGTTGGGGAGGGTCAGAGAGAGAGGGAGACACAGAAACTGAAGCAGGCTCCAGGCTCTGAGCTGTCAACACAGAGCCCGATGCGGGGCTTGAACACGGACTGTGAGATCATGACCTGAGCTGAAGTCGGATGCTCAACCGACTGAGCCACCCAGGCGCCCCTGAACTTTGACTTTTAAAGTTATGTGAGTCATGGGCCCCTTTGAGACTGTGGAGAAAATGCAGACTTTTGCAGACAGTTTCAGGTGGTTCAGGGATACTGCCTTCCCCAGTCCATTCATGAGCCAGGCTGTGGGCCTAGAAGCCTCTTACAGATGAGGGAGTTTTCCCCTGCTCTGTTAGCAGGATCTTTCTACTGTAATCTGATGAAGGTGTTGGTAGGATGGAGGTTTATGAGCGATTCAAGACCTTTGTACTTTTTTAGGAGAATAATTTGCCTCTAAAGTATACCCCTGCCTGCGTGCACATATGCCCCTTTTGAATGGCCTTTCTCTCCAGATCTCAGGAAAGGCCATCTGAGGTATTTATCTTCTCACTGGGACATCTTACTCTTTTTTTTTTTTTTTTTTTTTTTCAGATTTTATTTAATTTTATTTTTTTAGATTTTATTTTATTATATTCTTTTAAATGTTTATTTATTTGAGAGCAAGAGAGAAAAAGTGCTCACGCGAGCTGGCAAGGGTGCAGGTGCAGAACCTGATGCAGGGCTCGACCCTATGAACCATGAGATCAGAACGTGAGCTGAAGTCAAGAGTCAGTCGCCCAATTGACTGAGGCACCCAGGTACCCCATTTTATTTTATTTTTTTTTAAAGATTATGAATAATCTACCCAATGTAGGGCTCGAACCTGTAACCCTGCAATCAAGAGCCACACACTCCACGGGCCCCTGGGTGGCTCAGTCGGTTAAGCATCCAGCTTTGGCTCAGGTCATGGTCTCATGGTTTTTGAGTTCACAAACGGCGACAGACTCTGTACTGACAGCTCAGAGTCTGGAGCCTGCTTCGGATGGTCTCCCTGTCTCTGTCCCTCCCCTGCTCACTCTCTGTCTCTCTCTCTCTCTCAAAAATAAAATAAACATTAAAAAAAAAGAGTCACATACTCCAACCACTAAGCCAGCCAGGTGCCCCTAAAGATTTTATTTTTAGATAGTCTTTATGACTACTGTGGTGTTTGAACTCACAACCCAGAGATCAAGAGTCACATGCTTTTAGGGGCGCCTGGGTGGCTCAGTCGGTTAAGCGTCTGACTTCAACTCAGGTCATGATCTCACAGTTCATGGGTTTGAGCCCTGCATCGGGCTGTGCTGACAGCTCAGGGCCTGGAGCCTGCTTCCGATTCTGTGTCTCCCTCTCTCTTTGCCCCTCCCCCATTAATGCTGTGTTTCTCTCTGTCTCAATAATAAATAAACTTCAAAAAAATTTTTTTAAATGCAAAAAGTCACATGCTTTGTATTTTTTTTTTAAACTCAGCAATTATATGTTTTCTTTTGTTTTGTTTTTGAGAGAGAGAGAGACAGCATGAGCAGGGGAGGGTCAGATAGAGAGGGAGACACAGAATCCGAAGACAGGCTCCAGGCTCTGAGCTAGCGCTCAGCCCAGAACCCGACGCAGGGCTTGAACCCACAAACCTCAAGATATGACCTGAGCCGAAGTCGGACTCTCAACCGACTGAGCCAGCCAGGCACCCCAGGAGTCACATGCTTTGTGACTGAGCCAGCCAGGTCCCCCACGGACATCTTACTATTCAGGGAAAAGCTCCTTTCATGGAGGAAAAGGAGTTGTGAGTGGGAATTCCTTCCTTCCTCTGGTGGTAGATCCACATCATCAGTTTCCTTACCAGACAGCACCTTTGTGCCCACCTCAACAAAAGGTGTGACAGTTTTTCAGTGAATGAATGGACGACTCATACTTCTATTTGTGCAGTAACCAAATTCACTGGCCAGTTGGTGAGCCCATACTTCATTCTTTTTGTCAGAAACTCACCCCCACTGAACACTGTGAGATTTTTTTCTATTAACAAGACCTTAGCTCAGTATTACTTTCTTAACCGTATGCTGGTTTAGGAAATATTTTCCTGTTTGACTCTTCAAACAGTTTGTTCATAAATAAATGTCACTTAGATTTATTTGCCAGTGAACTGACAGGATATCCAGAGGCAGCCTAAATTCTCAAGAGTTAGCTTACGATGCTAATTTCACCAGAAGAAACTATGCATGTCACAAATCCTATATGAGAATTAGCAACATGTATTAGAACTAACTTTTTCGGGGCGCCTGGGTGGCTCAGTCAGTTGAACGGCCGGCTTCGGCTCGGGTCATGATCTCACAGTTTGTGGGTTGGAGCCCTGTGTTGGGCTCTGTGCTGACAGCTAGCTCAGAGCCTGGAGCCTGCTTCGGATTCTATGTCCCCCTCTCTCTCTGACCCTCTCCTGCTCGGGCTGTCTCTCTCTGTCTCTCAAAAATTAAAAAATAAGAAATAGAAAGAACTAACTTTTCCATGCAGGGTTTGTGCACTCTTCTGCAGTAGATTGCCCAAATGAGATGACTAAAATGTATGCAGCATTCAGATTTATTAATAGGACAGAGTAATTATGTTATTTTGTGTGAGCTTTACCTGAGCTGGCTAAGGAAGTGTAACAAGTAATTTCATGCTGGCTGGCCGTAGTTCATTTTCTTTGTGAATATAAAAACAATTTGCCATTGTTCAGTTATGTTACAGTTGTGTGAATGGCTCAGACTTTGACTTGACAAATTAATTTCGATGTTAAGTGAATATTTGACCCATTGAACTTTGTACCATTAGATTCGACTGCAGGTGGCAAAGTGGGGTGCTGTAGGCAACAAGGTGGAGTTTTGGTGCCAAAGGAACTTGGGTTCACTTGGATTCACATCTCTTGGGTCACTAGCCGTGTGACCCAAGAGAACCGAGTTATTTCATGTGTGATAAGGTAGCACATGATAGTAAGAATGATAGCTATTTACTGGGGACTGACGAGATGCCAGGCACTGTACTAGGTGCTTTGAATATGTTTAATTTATCCCTAAGTGTGATTGACTTCCTTCTTTCTCCCAGTGATAGAGTGGACCAAAGATGGCCAGTGTCCAGACCAAGGTCCTAATGAAGAATACTTGTTAACTGGCAACTCTGATTTTTAGCTTAGAGTTAACCACTTCCATTCTCCTTCTCATCATTTAAATTCACATTAGTGGAAATAATTTACTGAGGAGAAAAGGGATTGGAGAAATATGACTTGAGGTGCTATCATGATCTATTTAAGTTCAGAGCTACCCTACTGAGAATTAAGGTGGCCATTGTAATATCGTTTCTCTTCCAGATGTTGGTGTGAATAATCTAGAAAATAACCTTAGTTCTCATTTACCTGTATTTTGCACTTACAGGCCATATTAGACAGAATATATTTGACATGTCTTTGTTTTTATTACTGGCCCCTATTTTGAAGTCAAGTCTAGTTTGTGTGGCAGCTTAAGGAAAAGAACACATAAGTTCTCTCTGACAGTATGGTAACATAAAAACAAAGCATGTTTAATAATAAGGAAGGCTGTATCTAAAATTATACAATATTTGTATGTCACCCACTGCTAGAATGCAGAATTCACTGTACACTGCTCTAGTCTTAGTCCCTGGTGGGGCCAGCTAGCAGTGACAGCCCCCAACTGGTATTGAGGCCTTCGCTCTTGGTTTACTATTTTCCCCTCCACAGCACACTACTTTTCTATTAAGCCATTGTCATCTTCCTAAAGAGAAGCAATTCAAATGTTGGTGTTTTACTCTAGTTTATTTAAAAGGAGAGAAAGAGAAGGAAAAGTTACCAAAGACAGAACCTGTGAGTGAAGGAAAGAGCCAAGTATCAAATTTCCTATACACTAAAGAAGATGCAATATGAAATTTCATACTGTTCAAGAGGACTTGAAAACTGTGATAATAGGAGCTGATATGACTTGAGCACTTATTATGTGTGAGACGCTTGGAATGTTTTTGCTTATTTTGATCCTCAGCAATCCTAGGAGTGAGGCACGAATGCTCCTCTCCGTTTCACAGATGGGTAACACGGGTGTTCAGTGACTTGCTCGTGGAGCCAGGGCAGAACCACAACCAGAGTAGTTTTTCTGGCTCCTCTTTGATGGGCAGTGCTCTCCCCAGTCTGTGACTTTGGGCAGGTGACAGGTGGCCTGCCACGGAGTTCATGCCCCTAAGGACAGCTCTGCTCCATGCACCCTCCTAGATCTGATGGAGATTGTTTTCAGTACTCTTGGGATATTTGTTATCATTTATTTTAATTACTACAATTTATTATTTTGCTTAAAATATGTTTTTGAAGTTGCATCAGGCCCAGAAAGATAAGCCTGAGAAGGAGCATGAATCCTAATTAGGCCAGCAGGACCTCCCCGGGAGCGTCTGAATGAAACACTGAGGGCAGAGCTGTTTGGTAGGGAGCCTTTCGTGAGCCCGTTCCCTGGCAGAGTTGGAAGTGTCAGGCTGATGAAATACCCCCCAGGAGAATTCTCTGCTGAGCGATTTTCCAAAGCAGTATCTGGTTGCACTGCTGTTGGTTGAACTCGGGGGCTCCTAGAGTCCAAATCTGCATCCAAACCAAAAGTGTTAGAGCCAGTGTGTCCACTGAAGCGCCCGCTGCCTTTCCTGATGGAGCTGAATCACTGCGGTTTAGCTCCTGCGCCTGCTGCAGTATTTCCACCTGGTGCAGCATTCACTGCCCGCCGCAGTGTTAGCATCCTGCAGTCTGTGACTGTGAGCGCTAGGACGGCGCCCCTGGAAAGTGTTACTCTATTTCATTTGTCGTTGTTGTTGTTTTTAAGTTTATTTATTTTTCAGAGAGAGAACACAGGTGTGCACTTGGGCAAGTGTGGGAGAGGCAGAGAAGAGGGGGAGAGAGAGAATCCTGAGCAGGGTCTGCACTGACATGTCAACATGGAGCCGATGCAGGGCTTGGGGTTCAACCTCATGAACTGTGATAGCAGGACCTGAGCCAAAGCCAGACGCTTAGCTGAGCCACCCAGATGCCCCAAGATAGCACCACATAGAATAAAATGCAAGTGGCATTATGGTACTTAAACAGTTGAGAAATATTGAGTGTGTATTTCTGAGTTATGCACCTTTACCTAGGTAGGTACCCTTTGTGCCTTGGTTCTCAATGAGGAACATAGTTTAAAAGGAAATCTATTAAACCTGTAAGTGTGGCCTTTGTTAAGGGAAACCTTATTAATAAAGAAGGGGAAAATCACTTTCCCATATTAAAAAAAAGGAAACAGTTTTACTCTTTTCTTGGAGCATTTCTGTATATGGAAGAAGTATTTGTTGTAACTAGAAAACCACCTTGTAAAATATGTGGAGAAAACAGTTACTTCATGTATGATGAAATCATGATTTTCGAACTTTGATTAATGAGGAGAACAAATATAGCCTTTTTATTTGTCTTTTTTTAATGTTCATTTTTATTTTTGAGAGAGAGCATGAGATAGCACGAGTTGGGGAGAGGCAAAGAGAGAGAGAGACAGAGGATCCAAAGTGGGCTCCGTGCTGACAGCAGAGAGCCCAGTGTGGGGCTTGAACTCATTAACCCTGAGATCATGACCTGAACCAAAGTCAGAGGCTTAACCGACTGAGCCCCCCAGGCGCCCCACCAAGTATAGCTTTTAATAACAGAAGTGTGTGAGTTTCTTCATGTGCATCTGTTCGGGATTTTAACCCCAAAAGCAATTTTCTTGGTTTTATAATCTTCAGACCTTTCATGGTAATATTAATTTAAGAACAGTGGAGCTCTTGTATTTTTTTTTTTTTAAGGCAGTGGAAAATAGTTGGGTAACATTCTTTCAGGTAGTAGAAATTAACATTGACTCAATTCTTTGTTAAAATGTATTAAGACCTGTATTCATTTATAGTTCTAAAAGTTAATTCTCTTTATCTCTCCATGGTTCCCCTCTCCCCACATCACAACCATATCTAGGTAACAGGAAACAATTATGATTTCAACCTGACAAAAGTGACTGTCAGAAAAATAAGCAGCTATTCATAAATATGCTCATTTGTGCTCTTCCTTTTGGCATTTATGTCGCGCAGTTACAGCTTCTAAAAATACTGCTCACGCTACTCACTGTCTGTGGCGAGACAGAAGAAATAATTAAGAGGAGTTCAGGAAAATATTAAAACCATGTTCCCCCTGGGAACTAATGGATACATAAAAACTAGAATCTGAGCCAAATTAGTCTTTTAACTCTCTTCTCAATAAAAAGCGAATAGCTAGTATTTGTCAGTTGCCCTAAAACCTAGGCATTTGTGAACTAAGTTACTATGCCTCAGAAGTCCCAAATTTAGAAAGAGAAAATTAATCTCATTCATTTGTTGGCATGAGATACGAGAAAGAGCCCTGTAATAGAACAGGTTAACTAAAATGATAGACTCCGGCTTCCCCTCAGTTTGTGTGGGTCCTGAACAAAACGACCTTTTACGGACGAGTGAGGAATAGAGCACACTAGCTTTGCCTCTGTTGAAACTGTGTGCAGTAACACCTCAGTTATTTCTGTCACTCTTGGGTAGTAAAATTTTGTAAATACTAAAAATTCCTAATACTCTTAGTTCACTCTAAGGACATGTTGATACTTGTTTTAATTTTATAATTGAGTCTCTTTCTCCATAGCACTTATCAGTATCCGGCCTCCTTATAATTTGCTCGTCTTTGTCGCCCTACTGGAATGTAAGCTGCATGAGGGCAGGAATTATATTCGTTTGTTCCCACAACAGTGTTTGACACATAGTAGGTGTTCAGTCAGTATTCACTGAATGAATAGATGAATCTAAGATATTAGTCCATTTTTCTTTTACAGTACAGTATATATATTTTTAAAGTTTGTTAATTTTCAGTAATCCCTACACCCAACGTGAGGCTTAAACTCAGGATCCTAAGATTGAGTCGCATACCTTTCTGACTGAGCCACCCAAGCATCCCACAGGATAGTGTATTTTTTGAAGAATGATCTTACTGTGTTTGGGGATCATTGTATTCTTCATAGCATCTTATTGTCCAGGATAGCAAATAGAAAAGTTATCAGGGGCACCTGGGCGACTCAGTCGGTTAAGTGTCCGACTTCAGCTCAGGTCACGAGCTCACGGTTTTTGGGCTCGAGCCCTGTGTCAGGCTCTGTGCTGGCACCTCCGAGCCTGGAGCCTGCTTTGGATTCTATCTTTTTCTCTCTCTCTGCATCTCCCCCACTCACACTCTATCTTTCTCAAAAATAAACATTAAAAAAAATTTTTTTTGAAGTTATCACCAATCAGCTGTGTAAATAGTGATCCTAATTCATGCCTTGGACTTTCTTTCAGTATATCCCTGAAATTGGTTTATGATTTGACTCTTTTCCTAAAAAGTTAAATGCTACAACAACAGCAACAAAAATCTGGCCATTTAAGGAATTTAGTTACTTTGACTTCAGTTTACTTAAAATGTGAGTGTGGTTAGAAGATCAAAATGTACTTTTGAATGCTGTTTTCTTAGTCTTCGTGTGTTCTGGAGTATAGTGATACTGTGTGTTATCACTTTGACTGTAAAATAGATAATATATTATTTGACCAAGGACAGAAGAAAATGGATCAAAGACAAGGGAAAAAACACTGTCTGCTTGAGGTACCATGACCACCATACGATCTGTCAAAAGGAAACGGTACAATGCTTCATTATTTATGGCACACTCAGTGGAGAGGTAAACTCCGGGCTTGAATTAGGTTAGTACTTGTTAACTACTCTTGTTAGATGATCTCTGCCTCGGATAGGCTTTATCTAGAGTGATCTCCTCTCATCACTTTCCTGATGAAAAGTCTTCTGACTTCTGCCTCATCTAAGAAAAGCATCGGGATAAAATTATAGTTGCAATTTTATATGGGATTAACTTTTTTCAAACTCAGTGCATCAGTGGCTTAAAAACCCCTCCCGCTAAATCGTGTGTCCCTTTGCTCTGCTTTAAAAATAGTACAACTAAAAGACTCTTAAAATAATTAGACAAGAAATGGCTTGGGGATTAGGGAGAGGGTTTACATTCTGACAAGATGTGGACCTGCTTATAATAGCTCGTGTCCCTTTAGATGACTGTGATTTGGAGGACACTTCACCCAAGCTCAAAATTTTTTTTTGAGTTTTATTTATTTATTTATTTTGAGAGAGAGAGAGAGAGAGAGAGAGAAGGGAAGAGGCAGAAAGAGGCAGAGAGAGAATCCCAAGCAGGCTCAGTATTGTCAGCGTGGAGCCCAATGAGGGGCTCAACCCCTTGAACCATGAGATCATGACCAGAGCTGAAATCAGGGATTGGATGCCTAACCAACTGAGCCACCCAGATGCCCCCCAAGCTCAAAAATTTGTAAACTATCATTTCCTCTGAATGAAAAGCTTACAATTATCAAATCACCTTAGTTCATTTAAAGGAAGTCAGCCATATTGTTTCTGAAAAGGCAAGTATTCTAAGTGTAACTTTTGTTTTCACTGTAGTTTACGTAGGCACAATTATCCGCACCATTTTAGTGGAGGAGCTGTGAAAAATTTTAAATCGCTATGGAGAAATTATTAAAAAACTTTATGAAAACTACTGATGTGTTCAGAACAAAATAGGAAAGAAAGAATGTAAAAATGTCTGACCGTGGGAGAAGGCTCACAAAAATGTACTTGGTGATAATCGAGCATTGATCTAGAGGATGCCAGTAGAGTCATTGGTTTAGCGGTTTACTGGAATGAGTTTCCCACAGGTCAGTTCAGCTTGCTGCATCACCAGTGAGAGTAGACAGACCATGGAGAAAGAGAATCTACTTGGAGGTAGTTTCTTATCACGAAAGGTACTGGGAAGTTAGATAAGGAGCAGTGGGAGTCAGAACCAAAAGCCAATAATTAAAGGCTGGTTTATGGGGAGATTTTTATTACAATTAAACCAAGACTGTAAATAAGACAGGACTTGCATAACCCAGAAGATTTGGACTCAAAGGAAGACATATGGAAAAAAAAAAAAAGAAAGAAAAAGAAGACACATGATTCTGGGAAAATCTCCCAGACCAAGAAACGATTGGTAGTAACAGTTGAAATTTAAGGCACATGGCACCTGTCTGTACCAAGGTTTTTATATTTCTTTCTTTCTAAATAAAGTTCTAGTATATCCTACTTTAAATAAAGGAAGAAATTTGGCTATTATTTGGTCGGTCATGTTTTCAAGGAAGAAGGATGCTTGACTCAAGCAAGTTCCATTCTATTTTCTCAGGCACACCTGAAGAGATTCTATCTGCCAAGTTTACGTACTGAGAGCAAATATAACAAGAGTGCTTTTAAGTTTTATCAGCAAAGTGATAGCTTACAAAGTTCACCACAACTTTCTGAAGAAGGCAGGGTACGTGTTCTTTTCCCTGTAAGGAAGCAGACTCACTGAGGAAATGACTTAGTCCGGAGCTGGTGAGGGATGGAGTCAGGACTCAGGTGTAGCCTTGTGACTTCAGTCTAGTACTCTTGACACAACACTGAGCTAGTGGCCACTATTGGAATTGCAGGCAGGGCCCCCTAGAGAAAACCTAAAAATAACAGCAGGTACCAAAACAGCAAAAGTTGGAATCTCCTTCATGGCTTTGAGAAATGTAGTTGAACTTACAAGTGAAGTAATGAAACAGCAATTAAATTGGCAAAAGTAATGTGAAGTTGTGTATATAATAAGTTATTTTGCTGATCACTTTGGGGAAATGAAGCAAAATAACTTTGTCTAATAACCAAGATTGATTCTTTTGTCCAAACAACTATTTTTATGCCAGTCTCTGGAAGGATTTGTAAACTTCTCTATTCATCTTAAACAAAAAAACAAAAGTGGTTGTGGTTAAATACATGACTAATGTTCAAGAGTCATTTGTTGGGGTGCCTGGGTGGCTCAGTCAGTTAAGCAGCCGGCTTCAGCTCAGGTCATGATCTCACAGTTCGTGGGTTCGAGCCCTGTGTCGGGCTCTGTGCTGACAGCTAGCTCAGAGCCCGGAGCCTGCTTCAGATTCTGTGTCTCCCTCTCTCTCTGACCCTCTCCTGCTCATGCTGTCTCTCTCTGTCTCTCAAAAATAAATAAAAGACATAAAAAAAATTAAAAAAAATCATTTGTTCCTTTGATAAATAACTTTAGACTACAGTGCTTTTGTGATTCTTTTTTAACTTCTTCTTCTTTTTTTTAATGTTTATCACTGAGAGTCAGAGAGAGACAGAGCATGATCATGGGAGGGGCAGAGAGAGGGGGAGATACAGAATCTGAAGCAGGCTCTAGGTTCTGAGCTGTCAGCACAGAGCCCGATGCGGGGCTCGAGCTCACGAACTGTGAGATCATGACCTGAGCCAAAGTCGGACACTCAATCTACTGAGCCACCCACTTCTTTTTAAAGTGTTTTTTGTGCATATATGTGTTTTCTCTTGCTGGAAAAAAGTATTACCCATCATTTCCTGCTGCTTCTAACGTGCTATTTAATAAGCCCTTTTTCCTTTTTTTAAAAAAAGTGTTTATTTTGAGATAAAGAACGTGAGTGGGGGAGGAGAGAGAGAGGGTAAGAGAGAGAATCCCAAGCAGTCTCTGTGCTATCAGTGCAGAGCTCGACATGGGGCTCAGTCTCACAAACCGAGAGATCATGACCTGAGCTGAAATCAATAGTCTGACATTTAACTGACTAAGCCACCCAGGCGCCCAAAGCGCTTTTCCCTTTCGTTTGTCATCTTTTAACCTAGTTTGAATTGGATAACCAATTCACTTAACTCATTAAAAATATTCATGAAATAAGAAGGAAAAGTTCAGGGGTGCCTGACTGGCTCAGATGAAGAGTGTGCTACTCTAATTGATCTCAAGGTTGTGAGTTCAAGCGCCATACTGTGTAAAGAGATTAAATAAATAAACTTTTAAAAAAATGAAAAAAAAAGTTCGTAAAAGAGACAGAAGAAATTTCTTTGTTGAGGACATAGACTTGAAAATCGTGACTTCAACATATATTTTTAATTACACAGACAAATTTTTGCCTATTCTGTGATATTCAATTATGTTCCAATAGTTGAGATTTCTGAGAATTGCCTAACTGTACAAAATCTTAATCCAAGTATAGGTATTGGGAAATAAACAATATTAACTCATGGCTAGATTCACCTATTTCTGGCTTATTTTTTTCCTTAGACTTTTTCCTTGATATATTTAAACATTTGAAAAGTAAAAAAATAAAAGAGAGCGAGATGTTGGGAGCCTGAACTCACTGGTTGAGTGAAAATTCCTGGTGAGGGATTGGCAGGTTTGCGCACTCTTGTCACCAGGCAGCGACCAGTATCTACCCTCTTGTAACTATCAGTTCTGCTTGGGCACCAAACCTCAGAGTGCTTTGCTGATTAGTGTCAGGAGCGGCCTGTCCCGCTTCCCTGTCCTTGAGGCGTGATTACACCTGGTCAAGGGAGAGATGAGTAAACTAGATACATTCTAATGCGACTAAGGCAAGTAATATATAATAATTTTCCTCCTAGCTGAACAATTAACTGATAACTACTGTGAAGTAGTATCTTATTGCAGTTATGATTTGCATTTCCCAAATAACTAATAATGTGAGGCATCTTTGCATGTGCTTATTGGTCATTTGTATACGTTCTTTGGAGAAATATCTTCAAGTCCTTTGCCTATTTTTTTGATCAAGTTGTCTGTCTTTTTAATGTTGTGTAACAATTCTTAATATATTCAGATACTAGACCCTTTTCAGATATATGATTTGCAAGTATTTTCTTCTATAGTTGTCTTTTTACTTTATTGATTTGGTCCTTGCATATACACAGTTTTTTTTTAATGTTTTATTTATTTTTGAGAGACAGAGAGAGACAGCATGAGCAGGGGAGGGTCAGAGAGAGGGAAACACAGAATCTGAAGACAGGCTCTAGGCTCTGAGCTAGCTGTCAGCACAGAGCCTGACGCGGGGCTCAAACCCACGAACCATGGGATCATGACCTAAGCCGCAGCCAGACGTTCAACCGACTGAACCACCCAGGTGCCCCTCATATACACAGTTTTAAATTTTGTTAAAGTCAAATAAATGTATCTGTTTTTTTCCTTTGATGCTCATGCTTTTTGTATCATATCTAAGAATCCATTTCCAAATTCAAAGTCATGAAGAGTTACCTCTTTATTCTTCAAAAGAAATTCTAAAGAATTTCTTAGTTTGTTGATTCAGTTTGAGAAATTTTTGTATATTGCATGTTGATCTTCAGTTGACTCAGAACCATTTGTTGAAGAGACTGTTCTTTCTCCACTGAGTGGTCTTGACACTCTTGTTGAAAACCAGTTGGTCATTGATGATAGGTTTATTTCTGGACTCAGTTTTATAACATTTATCTGTATGTCTCTCTTATATAAGTACCTCACTATTTTGATTTAGGTAGCTTTTGTAGTAAGTTTTAAAGTCAGAAAGTGTAAGTCCTCCCTCTTTGTTCTTTTTCATTATTGTTTTGGCTATTTGAGACCCTTTGTAATTCCATATGAACTCAAGAATTGGCTTTTTCTGTGAAAAAGGGTATTGAACTTTTCATAGGGATTGCATTTGAATCTGTAGATCACTTAGGGTAGTCTTGTCATCTTAAAATATCTAATGTTCTAGTCTATGAACACAGGATATCTTTTCATTAGTTTCTTTCAGCAGTGAAGGGGTGCCTGGCTGGCTCAGTAGAATATGCATCTCTTGATCTCATGGTTATAAATTTGAGCCCCACATTGGGAGTACTTAATTAATTATGATTACTTAAAAATAAAATCTTTAGGGCACCTGAGTGGCTTTGTCAGTTAAGCATCTGACTTCAGCTCAGGTCATGATCTCATGCCTCGTGAGTTCAAGTCCCACTTCAGGCTCTGTGCCCACAGCTTGGAACCTGGAGTCAAGCGGATTCTGTGTCTCCGTCTCTCTCTGCTCCTCTCCCGGTCATGCTCGCATTCTTGCTTGCTCGCATGCTCTCTCTCTCTCTCTCTCTCACAAATAAATAAAAAATTAAAATAAAATAAAACCTTAAAAAGGGGTGCCCGGCTGGCTCAGTCAGTAAAGCATGTGACTCTTGATCTCAGGGTCATGAGTTCAGGCCCCACTTTGTGCATAGAGTCTATTAAAAAAATAGTAATGATTTATTTCAGCAGTGTTTTCTTTGTTCACAATACAAGTTTTTCAGCCTCCTTGGTTAAGTTTATTTCTAAATTTTTTATTCTTTTGGATGCTAATATAAATAAAATTGTTTTTTGATTCCTTTTTGAACTTTCCATTCCTTGTATGTTAGGATCACATACTGATCTATGCATGTTGATCTTATACCTTAGAATTTTGCTGAGTTTATTAGCTCTGATGAACCTTTTCTTTTTTGTGTGGGCATTTTGGGGATTTTTTAAAATGTATAGGATCATGTCTTGTGTACCCATAGATAGTTTTCCTTCTACCATTCCAGTTTAAATGCCTTTATTTCATTTCCTTACATAATCACTCTGGCTAGAATTTCTAGTGCAGTGCTGAATAGCATTGTTGAACATGGGCATATGTGTTTTGTTCCTGATCTTAGGGAAGAAGTTTTTAGTCTTTAACATCATCTGAGTATGATGTTAGCTGTGGGTTTTTCATAAATTGCTTTTGATGTTGAGAAGTTCTTTTATATTCTTAGTTTTCTTAGTATTTTTACTGGGAGAGGGTGTTGAATTTGTCAAATGCTTTTTCTGTGTCACTTTAGATGAATATGTATTTTCCCTTCATGGTCATAATATGTTACATTGGTTTTCTTTGTGGGTTGAACTACTCTTGCATTTCTGGGATAAATCCCACTTGGTCATGTCATGTGGTCCGTTTAATATGCTGTTGGATTCAGTTCACCAGTATTTTGTTGAGGGTTTTTACATCTATATGTATAAAAGTTATTGGTCTGTAGCTTTCTTTTCTCATGGTGTTTTTGTCTGGCTTGGCTATCAGGATAATGCTGGCCTGTAGATGAGATGGAGAGTGTTCTCTCCTCCTCTTTGATCCCCCCACTCCACCCCACTTTGTGTTTTGGATGGATTTAGAATTATTTTGGAAAGCTAATTATCCAAATGCTCAAGATTGTTATCTAAGACAAAGCCTCCAAAATGGACTTACATAGAAAACTCTATGCCTGATAAAGATTTAATTACAACATTTTGTTATTCAAACTCTACCTATCCATCTTAGAAAAAAACTATATTATATTTATAAAATCCTATATAATCAGATGTTGTTATTTCATTATGTATGAATATAAATTCTTAGGAAGCATTGAATCTAAAGGTTATGGTGTTACGAGATTTTAGTTACCCACATGTATGTAAACACTTCTAGCAGCAATTTTAGAAAAATAATACCTCTTTGGAAGTATTTAACAAGATAAAAACTTGATTTTGACTAGGGTTAACTACTTCATTAGATAGAACTTGAATACTGGGACAAGTACCAAAGCATATAATCAGTTAATGTTCAAATGTCCAAAATCTTTGACTCTCCTACAAATATAATAGCTAATTAGCAAATAATTTTCTATGTAGGTTATTTTCAGCTGTGTGCACAATTAAACTCCTTGTTACTCCTTTATAAGATATATAAAGCATAAAAAACTAATCATGGTGTAATTTTATAAGTGTATTTCTCTTTCCATTTGATTTTCTATGTGGCATGAGTAATCAATGCATTGCTAAAATAAACTTAGCACATTTTAGAATTAGCTTCCTTCTTTTAGAATGTACCTTTTTTAGAATGCTAGCAGCTTATACAGGTTTTGTTTTAAAATTATATCATGATAAATTCACAGAAGGTACCAACCACAAATTATATAGTAAATCTATTGCTTTTTTTGTTTTGTTTTTTATTTTTTATTTTTATTTATTATTATTTTTTTTTTACATTTTATTTATTTTTGATAGAGAGAGACAGAGCATGAGCAGGGGAGGGGCAGAGAGAGAAAGACACAGAATCTGAAGCAAGCTCCAGGTTCTGAGCCAGCAGTCAGCACAGAGCCCAACGCGGGGCTTAAACCCATGAACCGTGAGATCATGACCTGAGCCTAAGTCAGAGCTCAACCAACTGAGCTACCCAGATGCCCCAAGTTTGTTTGTTTTTTGAAGGAGGCACCAGTGTCCAATGTGGGGCTTGAACTCATGATTCCAAGATTCCAAGATCAAAGTATGATGGCATGCTTTACCAACTGAGCCAGCTAGGCGCCCCTATAGTAAATCGACAGTTTTATAACTATTTAAATATTTGTGTTTGGAGTGTTCAAGTCCAACTGTATTTAAAGGGAAAAGTAGTATATACAAAGAGTATTTTTAAAACCTTTTAACTTTGGTTTAAAGTCACATACTATTATCACCCAAATAGTTTTAAATTCTTAAGGATGCCCACCTTTCCGGTTTATGGCAAAACATAAGTATCTGTGGAATTAAGTGCATAGCAGTAGTACGTGTTATAGACCAAACATGGTACATTCAGCCCATTTCTAACATAAAACATAAAATGTAAATATAGTTAACAAAATGTGTTGTAATCAGTCCATGTAAATGTAAGAAATTAGAAAATTATTTTGGGAGGAGGTGTATAGTTGATTTTACTGGTGTTTAGCAGAGTGGGGAAACAAAAAAAATTTTTTTTTTAAGTTTACTTATTTTGAGAGAGAGAAAGGGCAGGAGCACATAAGTGGGGGAGGGGCAGAGAGAAAGGGAGAGAGAAAATCTCAAGCAGGCTCCCCACTGTCAGCACAGAGCCCAATGGAGGCTTTAACTCAGGAACCCTGATATCTTGACCAGAGCCTAAATCAAGAGTTGGACACTTAACCTGCTGAGCCACTCAGGAACCCCTAACTAATCTTCTAAAAATACAGTGGTTTTCTAGTGGCAGAATGTATCGATTTAAGTTTTGCACTCAGTCCCCATGATGGAGGTATGAAGGAGGTATTTTTTACACTTATTATTACCTTCTTTTACTCTTGAGAACACAGAATTGGTCTGATTGACTTTTCCATTTCCCAGTTAGCAAGTGGCAGTGTTAGAAATTAAACCCAGGACCTCAGACTTTAAGCATCGATTTCTTCCTGTTAAATGAGATTTTTCTTTTCTGTTAGTTGTAGTTCAAAAGAAAGAAGGAATAGTACCCGTTTTCTATAAATGTGATATTCTGTTCTTACAGACAACATGTAATTCATTTTATAAACAATTATAACTTCCAAAAGCAATTCACAATAAGACTCAGACTTGCTTCTATATTAAGGTGGGTTTGGATTTTCAGTATTGTGATTTCTATGCAGCTTTTCAAGGATAGGTTTTACATACTTTATCTCTTGCATAACCTTGAGGGACAGTGTGGTATCCTGCAGTGGTTTTCACACTTGATCAAGGACACAGGAATTACTGGGAGTGTAATAGCTCTGTAGGGCCCAAGAAGCTCTCCAGGTAATTCTGGTAGAAGTGATCCAGGGGTGTACTTAGACAAACACTGGCTTTACAGTTTCTCACACACAGACACACACACAGACACACACACACACACAATATCTACTTCAGAAGGTAATGGTAGTGATTCAATCTATGATATTGTTGTAGTTCTTGAGACAGAACCTGGCACATAGTAAATGTTCAAAATGTTTCATTCATACGTGATGGCTTGGGTGGCAACAAACAAGCAATAGAGCACTCTTTCCACAAAATATATTGAATTCCTGCAATATTCTAGCTGTTTCAGTATAAAGGGGAAATGGACAAATTCCTCACTTTTGTTGAGTTTATTTGATTAGTAGATTCATTTTAAAGGTATAGGGTCTTCCCTTGGGGGGAAAAAAACTCTAAGAGGAAATGAATATCAAGGGCATATTTGTGTAGTTATTCTTTTCCCCTATAAATTAAAAATCCATTTTTTATTCGAATGAAGATTACAAGTTAAAGAAATAGTCTGATGATACTATTTCTTGTTTTATTGTTGCTTTAAAGCTGTATTTGTCAATACAGTGCCACTAGATGTTTGCAGCTGTTTAAGTCAGTTAAAATTAAATAACATTAAAAATCGAGTTTCCTGGCTGCACTAACCACACTCCTGGTGCGTGATAACCCACACCCAGCTGGTGGCTGTTATATTGGAGATAGAACATGTACGTTATCGTAGGAAGTTCTGCTCTAGACCCTAGAACAAAGCAGGAGATTTTTCCAGTTGCCTGGATCTGTAAAATGATTTTGACGTAAACATTAGTGGTGCCTGAGGCTGTCATTTCAATGCCTGCATGCATTGATAACCTCTCAGGTTGACCAAGCCCAGAGTTAGTATTGATTTCCCTGAACGGTTTCATTACACAGCAAGTGAGATTTAAATGCTAATACCTGGGCATTTTTTTAAGCCTTTAAGCCAATATACTTAAGTTATCTTACTGATTTAGGTATAGCTTTTTGTGCACGCACGTGTGTGTGTGTGTGTGTGTGTGTGTGTGCGTGTGCGAGAGAGAGAGAGAGAGAGAGAGAGAGAGAGAGAGAATTTACTTCCAGAGCATTACAGTTGCTTTAAATTTGTATCTGATATACTTTCGGGGGTAAATAAGAGTTGCAATTGCATCTGTATTTCTAGAATTTACAATATTTATATGAATAATTTACCTTTAGAAGCCAGATTCAAGAGTGGTAAAAAGTTGGATTACCACTATGTAGTCAGAATTCTTCTGGATATAACCCATTGTACTTATAAAATCATATGATAAGTTTAGTATTTTGATAATTTTAAAACTAAACATTTTTTCAGCATATGAGTTGTCAAAAATTCTGTAAAATGTGTAGCACCTGCTACATTCTGATGTCTAGGCCATGAATCCATTTTTCTGTGCCTAGTTCAAGAAATAGTCTGCAAGGGTAGTTGACTTTTCGCCTTTGTTTTCTGCATGGATCTATATATTTACCTATATGGATCTTGCTTCTTTTCTTCAGGTTTTGCTATGGTGTCCCTTTTTGAGAAGAGAAGCAATAGGAGTCTGCTCTCACTTGGCCCCAGGCTATGGATGAGAGCAATTAGAAGAATAGAGGGCGCCTGGGTGGTTCAGGTGGTTGAGTGTCTGAATTCAGCTCAGGTCATGATCTCACGGTTCACAGGTTTGAGTCCCGTGTCAGTGGTTGTTGACAGCTCAGAGCCTGGAGCCTGATTCAGATTCTGTCTCCATCTGTCTGTGCCCCTCCCCCACTCATGCTCTGTCTTTGTCTCTGTCTCTCTCTCAAAAATGAATAAAAAATATTAAAAAAAAAAAGAACAGAAGTTCTCTTGTACGTTTCCGCCTCCTTCAGTGACTTTCCTCTTTCCAGATCACTTACTTCAGCCTCTGGTACCACAACAAGCAAAACCAGCGCCGTTGGGTAGATTTGGAAAAGCCTCTCAAGAAGCAGCTGGATAAATACGCATTGGAACCTACCGTCTATTTCGGAGTGGTGTTCTACGTGCCTTCAGTTTCACAGCTGCAGCAAGAGATTACCAGGTGAGGAATAAGATGCTCTTTGTTTTTAGGAAATAATCTAATGAGATTAAAAAAGTGACACCAAGGTTAAAGTCGGGAGATGAGACTAAACATTGCCCTCCTGCCCACGTATTTAGCTACATTATTACATGGACGTTCTGGTATGCAGTGTTTCAGAGTATTTTACTGCTTGCTGCATGAATTATGGTTTCACAAGGCACGAAGGAATGATTAAAGGCTAGATGATGTTTTTATCCTGGCTGTGAACTCTTCCTCTTGTGATGTTTCCTTCAACGTTTTTGTCGATTTGTTTCTAATCTTTGTTAACACTGAAATGAGAGAGGAAATTTTAAAAAGTCACAGCATCTGTCTTCATCCCTCAGGGAAATGTGCAGAGGGGTTCTTACAGTTCTTTGACTTCAGAAGCTATAGTCTGCAGATAGTTGGGAGGGGGACCGTGTCCAGGGTCGAAGAGGCCATGTCTGCACTTAGAAAGGACAGAGGCAGACAGGGAAGGTCCTGTTAAGGAGTGGGATGGAGGAATTACTTTTTTATCCTTGAATAAAAAACAAGGAACAAAATTTGGATTCGTGAGTCTGCCTTTCAAAGCTCTCCAAAAATCTACCACTCCCTCATCTTTTGAACCCCTCATAACACTACTTTTCAGCCACGCTGGACTACTTCCACTGCCCCGAACGCGCCGCGTGCCTTTTCATCTTTGGGTCCTAGATCTTCCTTATTTACCTACTGGAATCCTGTTCGTTTTCTAAATTTCAGTTCAAAAGGCACCTCCTCCACGAAGTTTCTGCGACCCTTGGCCTGGAGTGAGCTTTTGCCTTCTCCAGACTGTCCTGCAGTTTGCCTGTACTTGTGTTAAAGTGGCAGTTGCTACAGCCCTTCATTATAGTTATTTGTGTACATATCTTATCTCTTTCTTGGATTTTAAACCTAGAAGGTTTTTCTAGCTTTACCTTTCTCACAGTGTCTAACACAGTGCGCTGTTGGTACTAGGAACCTGGTACTGCCCTGTGCTTGTGTAATGTTTTCTCTCGGTACGGAGCTTGCCAGTTAATTTTCAGAAGACGATAGGAAACCTAAGAAGCAAGAATCAGTTAGTCAGGATAATAAACATGCACTGACTGTAAAACTGACTTGAGATAGAAATGTTGACAAGAGAAGTAGAAGCCAGGAGGAAAAACAGCAACTGATCACTGACTCATTCATGTAAACATTTAGTGAAGGTGTAATACGGTATGATGTCAGAACTCTGTGGGAGGCGAATATACAAGGGTCTAGGCTTTAATCCTGTTCTGAGGAGTGACTGGAGTCTGGAACCAGCAGCCCCTGTAAATAAACAATTATAGTATATTATGGTGATAAATGCTTTCATTAAAACAGAAGATTTCTAGGGGTGGGGTGAGGGGAACAAGAACCGGCAAGGTAAAGAAGTTGACTTTGCACTTGACTTTAGAAAGAATTTTCCAATTATAGGGAATAGCTTGTGCAGAGTAGAGGAGAGAATGAAAGCCTCTTGTTTTCAGGAAATTTCAAATATTACCTAGAGAGGGGAGAGGAGATTTGAAAAATAGGAATGTCCTAGTCATAAGGTCATGGTACAATGGAGAAAGACAATTTTGAATTTTAATGGAATGGAATGATGACATTGGTATTTTACCAACATCACCCGTTACGGAAGGTAGCTTAGAGGTGGCAAGACTGTATGGTTAGGAGACCAGTTAGGAATGCATATGCCACAATCCAGACCTTAGTTTAGAATGTGGACCTGAACAAAGGCATTCGCTGTAGGAAGGACTAAGACCTGGTAGATTCAGTCCGTAGGAGCGCACATTGATCTGGTGTAGGAGAACCTGGTAGAGAAGTCATACCCGTAAGGATTAAGTTTGGCAACATGTGACCAAAAACCCTAAATATCTTTCACTTGTGAAGTAAGTCCAAAGGTCAGCCACACAGAGCTTCTACTGCTCCACAAAGTTTTCAGGGACTCATGCTCTTTCTCTCTTTCTGTACTGACATCCTCAGTGTGTTCTTTCCGTTCACTGGGGAATCTCCTTGTCAAATAATTCTAGAGAAGTTCTAGCTATCATATTCGTATTCCAACAGCAAAAGGGTACAGCTGGTTCCACTCTACGCTGATTCACGTTCTTTTTTTTTTTTAATTTTACTTATTTATTTTGAGAGAGAGAGAACATGTGAGTGGGGAAGGAGTGGGGGTGGGAGAGAGAGAGGGGGAGGGAGGGAGGGAGAGAGAGAGAGAGAGAGAGAGAGAGAGAGAGAGAGAGAGAGAGAGAGAGAGAGAATCCCGAGTACCCTGTGCTGTCAGTGTAGAGCCCACTGTGGACTCAAACTCTGGAACCATGAGATCATGACCTGAGCAGAAATCAAGAGTCGGACGCTTGACCGACTGATTCACCCTGGCGCCCCTGATTCATGTTCCTTTAAGAGGTCTTTCTCAGTTCCTGAGTCACACTACACTAGCCACATTTTAAGTACTCAGTAGCCACATGTGGTTAAAGCTACCATATTGGGTAGCAGGGACATCCATCATCTCTATCACTGCAGAAAGTTCTTTTAGACAACACTGCTCTAAATCCAGCAGTACACGGGAGAAATTGAGGATAGATGCACATGTTAAATGACCCTACAAGAATGCAGTCAGATAAACCCAGATTGTAGGGAATTCTACTTGACATGTCACACCATTTTGAATACAAATAACATGAAAATAAAGATAAGGAATTTTTCTTATTAAAATTTAAGAGAGATTTAGAAATGTCAATCCAGTTGGGGCACCTGGATGGCTCAGTTGGTTGAGCATTGGACTCTGATCTTGGCTCAGGTCATGATCCCAGGAGCCTAGGATAGAGCCCTGAATCAGGCTCTACACTGAGCGTGGAGACTGCTTGAGATTCTCTCTCTCTTTGCCCCTCTCTCTGCTTGTGCTCTCTCTATTTCTAAAATAATTTTTTAAGTTAATTTAGTGTAATCTGTGGGCCTGTTTAGATTTGCTGTAGGGGCACCTGGGTGGCTCAGTGTGATAAGTGTCTGACTTAGGCTCACATCATGATCCTGTGGTTCATGAGTTTGAGCCCTGCGTTGGGCTCTGCTGACAGCTTAGAGCCTGGAGCGTGCTTCAGATTCTGTGTCTCCCTCTCTCTCGACCCCTCCCCAACTTATGCTCTGTCTGTTTCTCATTCTAAAATAAAGACACATTAAATTAAAATTAAAATTACAAAACGTGTAAAAATACATTTTTGAAGGGTACCTGGCTAGCTCAGTAGGTAGAGTGCCACTTTTGATTTCGGGGTTGTAAGTTTGAGCCCCATGTTGGATGTAGAGATTACTTCAGTAAAGTCTTCAAAAAAAAAGTTTTTTGAATGTCACAAAAATTGTATGTGGACTGGATATTGGGGACCATTAAGGCATTATTGCTCATTTTCTTGAGTACGTTAAATGGGGATGATACTGCATCTTCTTTGTCCATTCATCAGTTGATGCATATTTGGGCCCTTCCCATACTTTGGCTCTTGTCAATAGTGCTGCTATAAACGTTGGGGTGCATGTGCTTCTGTGAAGCGGCACGCCTGTATCCTTTGGACAAACACCTAGGAGTGCAGTTGCTGTGTTGTGGGGCGCCTCTGTTCATTTTTTGAGGAGCCTCCATACTGTTTGCCACAGTGGCTGCACCAGTTTGCATTCCGACCAGCAGTGCTGAAGGGTTCCTCTTTCTCTGCATCCTCGCCAACATCCGTTGTTGCCTGAGTTGTTAGTGTTAGCCAATCTGACGGGTGTGAGGCGGTGTCTCGTTGTGGCTTTGATTTGTACTTCCCTGATGATGAGTGATTGTTGAGCATCTTTTCATGTGTCTGTTAGCCATCTGGATGTCTTCTTTGGAAAAGTGTCTATTCATGTCTTTTGCCCGATTCTTTACTGGATTATTTAGTTTTTTTAGGTGTTGAGTTTGGTAAGTTCTTCATAGATTTTGGATAATAACCCTTTATCTGATATTTCATTTGCAAATATCTTCTTCCATTCTGTTGGTTGTCTTTTAGTTTTGCTAGTTATTTCTTTCACTGTGCAGCTTTTTATCTTGATGAAGTCCCAATTGTTCATTTTTGCTTTTGTTTCCCTTGCCTCTGGAGACATGTCAAGTAAGAATTTGCTGTGGCCAAGGGGCACCTGGATGACTCTGTCAGCTACCTTCAGCACAGGTCATGATCTCACAGTTGGTGGGTTTGAGCCCTGCATCAGGCTGTCTCCTGGATCTCTGCTGTCAGCACGGAGCCCGCTTCGGATCCTTTGTTCCCCTTTCTCTCTCTGCCCTTCCCCCTGGTTCTCTCTCTCTCTCTCTCTCAATAAATAAATTTTTAGAAACTTTAAAAAAAAGTTGCTGCGGCCAAGGTCAAAGAAGTTGTTGATTGTTTTCTCCTCTAGGGTTTCGATGGCTTTCTGCCTTATGTTTAGGTCTTTCATCCATCTGGGGTTTGTTTTTGTGTATGGTGTAAGAGAGTGGTCCAGGTTCATTCTTCTGCGTGTCACTGTCCAGTTTTCCCAGCACCATTTGCTGAAGAGACTGCTTTTTTCCATTGAATATTCTTTCCTGCTTTGTCAAAGATTAGTTGGCCATATGTTTGTGGGTCCATTTCTGGGTTTTCTATTCTGTTCCATTGATCTGAGTGTTTTTGTGCCAGTACCATACTGTCTTGATGATGACAGCTTTGTAATACAGCTTGGAGTCTGGGATTGTGATGCCTCCTGCTTTGGTTTTCTTTTTCCGGATTGCTTTGGCTAATCGGGGTCTTTTCTGATTCCATACAAATTTTAGGATTGTTTATTCTACCTCTGTGAAGAATGCCGGTGTTACTTTGATAGGGATTGCATTGACTATGTAGATTGCTTTGGGTAGTGCGGGGGACCAGCCCACGCACCCCAGTCGAAGGGTCCCTGAGTAGGGGGTTGGTGTTGGCACAATATCTATAAGAAAGAAGACAGACAACGTGAATGGTGGTAAAGCCGTACTTTACTAAGATAGCCAATGTCTTATATACCAGAGGTGATTACAGTTTTTCTTTAATGATTACATAGCTTATGGTCCTTGAAAGAGTAAAAACATGTTCTGGGAAGGATCATTTTTATCACAGGAGAGAGAACAGCCATGAGAACAGAAGTAAAAAAACAGGAATGAGGGAGTCTGTCTCTCAAAGAATTTTCTTTTCTTCAAGGCCCTTTAGCAGTTATGTCTGGGCAAGAAGCTTATTATCCAAACAGTTAATTTTAGACAGAGGATTGTGTTTGCCCCCAACAGCAGGCAATGATCTGGGAACAGAAATAATGTAAGGGAAAGCTGGTGTCACTAACTGACCCAAGTTGATTCAAAACTTAAAAGTATATGCCTTTTTTGCTTTTGCAAAGCAACGAGAAGATCATAGACAGGTTAAACAGAAGCCACATGTGCAGCCCAGGGAGCCAAATGTTGTTTCACAGTCTTTCGACTTGTTCCGGAACTAACCAAATAGTTCACCTGCGCCCCAGAGGCATAGCCGTCAATGGTCACTTATATAGACTCTCCTGTGCCCCGGAGGCAGAGTGCGTCAAGGGTCGCTCTTCCAGGAGGTTTTTTGGCCTACTGGGCCCCAACAGGGTAGTGTTGACATTTTAACAGTATTCTTCAAATCCATGAGCATGGAATGTTTTTCCATTTTTGTGTGTGTGTGTCTTTTTCAATTTCTTTTATAAGCTTTCTATATAGTTTTCATTGTATAGGTTTTTTCACCTCGTTGGTTAGGTTTATTCCTAGATATTTTATGGGTTTTGGTATGATTTTAAATGGGATCAATTCCTTGATTTCTCCTTCCAACTAGTCAAGGTTGTTTGTTTTAATTTTTTTATTTATTTTTTGAGAGGGAGAGAAACCGAGCACGAGCAGGGGAGGGGCAGAGAGAGAGGGAGACACAGAATCTGAAGCAGCTCCAGGCTCTGAGCTGTCAGCACAGAGCGCGACGCGGGGCTTGAACTCACAAACTGTGAGATCATGACCTGAGCTGAAGTTAAGTGCTTAACGACTGAGCCACCCAGGCGCCCCTAGTCAAGGGGCATGGATTCTCTGTTTCTCCAATTAAACAGGACAAAACTTAGGAACTATTTTTCAGGGCATTGGAAAAGTGACCAGTTGTCTTCTGGGTGGTTGTAGCTTTGAAATAACGACAGTTAAGGATGAGTGATTCAACAGACTGATGACCTTGTGTGTGCACGTGCGCCTGTGCATGCGTGTAGGTGGAGACACGGTCAAGAGCATTCTTATCATTTTTTTAAATCGTCTGGGGTTCAGGTTTTCTTTGACTAGTTTTTGCTCCTCTACCAAATTATTGTAAAATGCATTGTTTCAATTGGAGGTAATATTAATACTGACTTTTTTAAATTGACATTTTTTGTAGGTATCAGTATTATCTGCAGCTGAAGAAAGATATCTTGGAAGGAAACATTCCTTGTACATTAGAACAAGCAATTCAGCTAGCCGGCTTAGCTGTTCAAGGTAAGTGATGGCCATTGATGATGTAATGGATGCATCAGATTCAAATGTTTGTTGTAGCAGGGGTACCTGCCTTGTTCAGGCAGTGGAGCGTGTGACTCTTGATCTCAGGGTTGTAAGTTTGAGCCCCACGTTGGGTGTGGAGATTACTAAAAAAAAAAAAAAAATTTTTTTTTAATGTGTGTTATAACAAAAACAACAAAGGATTCTTAAAGTAACTGACTTCCTATAGTGGTGTTTTTATGTTAGTGAAATTAGTTTTCTTGCAGGAAAAAGTGAATTTGGATAACTTCCATGAAATATGAGACTTCTGGAGGTGAAGCATGTTAGTCTATGTCAACAGAGCAAACAGACCAAAAACACACACACACACACACACACACATACACACACACACACACCCCCCATTTAGTATGCTGCATATTCCTGCAGTAGAAGGACTTGATCTGTAACTAGCTAACATTTTAGGAAGAAAGATCAGCCAAACAATGAGGTTGATGAAGTTACGTTAACACGTAGGCTTTTAGCAGACGTCATTTGTTTGGTTTCTTAAGCAGTTGTCCTAGATTCTAGAGCATTGTCAATCATAGCAGATTAAGCTTTGCATTTCACAAGTGTTTTTGAACTGTGTCATTCTGTCCTATTTCCCATGTCTAATCTCATGTATTTACATGCATGTATATACTTTGGGAAGATTTATGATGGGGCATTATTTCAAGTGATAACTGGCATTTAATCTTCGGAATTGAAACTTAATTGGAAGAATCATTAATAAAGTTCTTTCAGATATTAGCAGGCATGGAGACATGTATCATTTTTAGACAAACAAATGCCTGATACACATGGAGCCATATTCCTTTTCCAGGTACTTTGAATCTTCCTAAATGTCATCTTTGACTTTAAGAGTTTTTCATGGGGCACCTGGGTGGCTCAGTCAGTTGAGTGTCCGACTTTGGCTCAGGTCATGATCTCACGGCTCGTGAGTTCAAGCCCCACATTGGACTCTGTGCTGACAGCTTAGAGCTTAGAGTTTGGAGCCTGCTTTTTAGGATTCTGTGTCTCCCTCTCTCTCTGTCCCTTCCCCGCTTGTGCTCTGTCTCTCTCTGCCCTAAAATTAAATGAACATTTTTTTTAAAGTTTTTAAAAAGTTAGTTTTCAAAAGGTCTTTGCTGAACTATCGTTTTTTTTTTTTAACAATTAAAAGTTTCTAAGCAGGCACATCTTGCTATAATATATTCAAATGATCTAATTCATTTCCTAGAGGTGATCACTGCTATGAACAGTTTGGTTTCTTTCTGACATCTTCCAGTGCATAAATAAGCACATGTGATTACAGGGTAGGTTTTATTTATTAATCATAAAAAAGAGGTCATAATACATTTAGTTTGTAACTTATTTTTTCCCTTTATTAGTAGGCATTTTTCCAAGTTAAGATTAATGAATCTATCTAATATATATTATATTAAATAATAAATAATATATATGTTTAATGTCTTATTTATTATTTTTGAGAGAGAGAGAGAAACAGAGCATGAGCAGGGGAGGGGTAGAGAAAGAAGGATTCTCACAGAATCTGAAGCAGGCTCCAGGCTCTGAGCTGTCAGCACAGAGCCCAGTGCCAGGCTCGAACTCACAAACTGTGAGATCATGACCTGAGCCAAAGTCAGACAGTTTACCACCTGAGCCACCCAGGCACCCCCCATTAATATTTTTAAAAACACGTTTTAAAATATGCACTTTATAGCTGGAAGGCACATTTGACCTCTGAGTCAAAAGCATACCATCCGTATACTGCATATTGAATTTAGTCGTGCATGTTTCCTGTGCAAATTAAACATAACTGATGTGAATGTTTGTCATTTTGTACAGCCGATTTCGGTGACTTTGATCAGTATGAATCCCAGGACTTTCTTCAGAAATTTGCCTTGTTTCCTGTGGTAAGACTCTTTCAACATTGCACTTTTTATAAATAGTTTATTTCCATATCCTTTAATAATCCCTGAAACGAAGTCCATACAGTAGATTTACTGGGCTGGAATAGTATTTTTAAAAAACCAGTCACCTCTTAGAAACAACTCAAGTGGAAGTGCTTTCCTTGTAGTCTTAGTGGTTGTTGTAAATGCACAGAAACGAAGAGTGTGCAGTCCCTGGGCTGCAGCCAGAGAGATTTGTTTTGTGTTTGGGTGTGAGTCTAAAAGAGGGATTCACTTCCATCGTCTGAGGAACCACACAGATGTTTTGCTTTTAACCGAAGGCTCGAAACTTCACAGTTATATGGGAATGAATCCGGCTTCTCAGCAGCAGTATAAAACGCGGATGGCAAAAAGGCACTGCTGTCTGCTTTTGAAAGTCACTGCTGATGTAATTGACAGGAAACCCACATTGGAACGACTATGGGAGGTGGTATGATGCTCATCTGAGTGTGTACACAGCCAGCCGGGGAACACACGAGATGTTGTGCTGGACTCAGAACCGGCTGGTGGACGATGCTGCCAACCTGAAAGAACTCAGCTGGGACTTTTCTCCGGGATGAACTGAGGCAGGGCAGGTGTTTTGGCCCCTGAGCACAAGCTACTTCATTCCTTAGAAAGATCTTGGTCACATACTTGAGCAAATGTCCCACATGCCGATACTAGTCCGAGTTTTGCCTGCTAGTGACAGGAGTCACTAACAGTAGTGGTGATTCTTCTTAAGAAATTTCAGTGTCTTGTTTACATACTCACTGCAGTGTGTTTTCTTCAGGGGTGGTTACAAGATGAGAAAGTATTGGAGGAAGCAACCCAAAAAGTGGCCTTGCTGCATCAGAAATACAGGTAACACTAAGAATTAAGAAACGGCAATCATACGGAAGCCAAGCCAGGTTGACTATTAAATACGTATGGACACAGTGAAGCTTGGAGCTTTCCTGCCGGCTCTGGGGAGCCAGCGTCCCCTCACACTCCGTGTGCCAAGTGCTGTTCTAAGCCCTTCCCCGTATTAATTCGTTTACCGTCCCTGGCTGTCAGTGAGGAAGCTGAGAACACTGAAACCAGCCAGTCACTGAAGGGGGCCACTTCTTCACTCCATATAGTAAAGCTTTCGGTGGTGACCTCGTCAAGTCAGTGCAAGACTAGGGAGACTTGTTTCCTGTTATGGTGCCGCCTGTGTAGGGTTTGCCTCCCCTTTCCTTCCCCTTCAGAAGCCATATCTCTGTTTTCTGGGGAATCTGTACCAAGAGCTGTGCTTCTTGCCCCGGGCCATGCATCAGGGTAGGTAATGGCCTCGTTGGGTAGTGAATCTGTATGTGTTGTCTGTAAGAATACTCCTCACCCATGGGGCACCTGTGTGGCTCAGTCAGTTAAGCGTCCAACTTTAGCTCAGGTCATGATCTTGCCGTTTGTGAGTTCAAGCCCCACATCCAGTTCCGTGCTGACAGCTCAGAGCCTGGAGCCTGCTTCAGATCCTGTGTCTCCTTCTGTCTCTGCCCTTCCCCCACTCACACTCTGTCTCTCTCTGTCTCAAAAATAAACATTAAAAATTTTAAAAAAAGAAAGAAAGAAAAATCCTTCCCCAGAGAATGCTAGATCTTACTGTCAACCCAATGCCACCCGGTTGCAGTTATGTCAGATAACATTACGCTCTTATCACCACTCTTTAGGGTAAATGATAACCTGTTTTTACAGATTAAAAAAACCAAGCTCACAAAGACTAAATAACTTGTCCAAAGTTACATGTGGTAGAGACGGGATTTGAACCCAGATGTATCCAATCATAACCTATCATTCATCCCCTCCCATTAAACATAACCTTTTGCTTTTAGTCTCTCCCCACTTGTATCCATACAGTTGCTCACTAGAGATCAGTCTTCCTAAAATACCGCATTCTTTTCATCTCTCCCACTTGCCTTCCCTAGTGCTCGTGAGTCTTTTCTGGCTTTCCGCTAGCCCTGGGATTAAAGGCTTCCCACAAGCTGGTCCCGCCCTGCCTTTCCGGCTTCACTTTTTGCTGTCCCAAATGAACCTTTTCTTTTCCACCAGCAGAATTCATCCCTCAGGTACTCATCACCATGCCTTTTGTTACTTTCATGCACTCATTTGTGCATCTTTTTAAAAGATAGTTTAGGGGTGCCTAGGGGGCTCAGTCAGTTGAGCGTCTGACTTGGGCTCAGGTCATGATCTCACAGCTCATGGGTTCGAGCCCCGTGTTAGGCTCTTTGCTTATAGCTAACTCAGAGCCTGGAGCCTGTCTTCCGATTCTGTCTCTCCCTCTCTGTGTCCCTCCCCTGCTCTCTCTCTCTCTCAGAAAAACAAATAAATCATAAAAAAAATTTTATAGATAGTTTAGTACTCTTATTCTGTATGAGACTGGGTGCTATGGCAGGAATATAAATAGAGCAGTTACCTGCCATCAAAGAATGTATTCCCTGCTTTGGAGCCTTAAGGGGTGGGCGGGACTACCCACTGGAATAGTCATTGTATACTAACTGTGATATGGGTGCAGTGGGGAGGCGTTGTGTAGGATGTGGTGGGTCTGCACGGATGGAGCGGCGGCATCTGACTTAGACTCAGGGATATCACAGCAGGTGACAAAGGAGTGATGCGTACGCTGACTCAGAGGCTGTCAGGGACTGATCAGGTGCACAGGTGAGTGACACGTATGCCAGGAAGACGGATCAGCACATGCAGAGGCTGACAGGAGGGAACATCATGGCTTGGCTGCGGTGTGGGGTGCCTTATGGATGAGGAGCAGAGATGAGGCCGGTGGGGGCGAGGACAAATCTCCATGCAGTTGAGTTACCTTCTTTACCTGCACTGCCTTCCTGCCCACTCTTGTTTAATTCTGCCACCGGAAAAGGATTACCATCTTCTAACCCTTATTTCCTACACTTACCACTTGGCATTTAGCACACGATGCTTAGTATTGGCTGATATTTTGAATGATAAGCAGTCACTTAGTGGTTTCAAAAGAATTCCAACTTCTAGTGAAGATATTTTAGGGAGTTTGACTCTCCGTGTCCCCCTGGCCTGCCTGAACTACAGGGATAGGATCCTTATAACCCTCAGCGTTCAGTACAGTGCTGTGCATATAGTTGACTTTCAGTCGACGTTGATGGATTGGTAGAAGTAATTTGTGATACACTTAAAAGTTTGAAATGTTTGCAAACGTCTTATACCAAACTGATTATGTAGTTTTTTTTTTAGCAAAACCTCCTCCCCACCCCCATTCTTGGTTCTGTGATCAACCTCCTGTCTTTTGGGTTGCAGAAGGCTCACGGCGCCCGATGCTGAAATGCTGTACATGCAGGAGGTAGAGAGGATGGACGGCTACGGAGAAGAGAGCTACCCGGCGAAGGTGAGCACGGCCACAGGCTGGGGCTCTCCCAGTGGATCTTGGGAGCTCCGAGAGGACAGTGGGGGGCCCCGGGATAGAGGTGGTGCAGAGGTGGGAGGCATGCCGGTCTGGAAACTCCAAAGCTGAGGTCCTGTGACCAAAGTTTCTTAGTAAAACATATTCCTGTTTTGCAGTTCGTTCTTTGAAATGCTCTTGAAAATGAGTTCCTTATGGAGCCCAACTCATCCTGTTTTCGTACCTATTTGACAAGGTGGTTCCTTTAAACCTTTCAGACTTCACCCCCCATGTAGGTCTTCTGAGCATCTCCTGAGCCGGGGTCGTTGTCACGCTTCTCCTGCACCTGCTGCCCGAGTGCTTCTTTCTGTGCTTTCTCCTTTCAGGATAGTCAAGGCAGTGACATATCCATTGGAGCGTGTCTCGAGGGCATCTTCGTGAAGCACAAGAATGGAAGGCCTCCTGTGATATTTAGGTACTTTGTTTACATCCTCCTGTGCGCTTTCTGCAGCTCCTCTTGGTGATAGATTTTAGTACATATACTAGTAACATTGCCCACAGATCTCTCCACGGGTCTCATTAGGAAATGAAAATATGCTCCTCCTAGAATAGATAGCACCTGACTACAGTGGTTCTTTTATAAGCCACTTTCTTCAAAACCAAATGTGTGGAAAACAGTGCTTATAATAATGGCCTGCTTAGGAAACGCTTAAAGGTGTGTGACCCTTTTCTTACCAAATGGAGACTGTTCTTTGTTTTGATGTGATTTGTTTTTATTTATTTATTTATTTATTTATTTTTATTTTTATTTTTTTTATGTCTTTTATTTATTTTTGAGAGACAGCATGAGCAGGGGAGAGTCAGAGAGAGAGGGAGACACAGAATCCAAAAAAGGCTCCAGGCTCTGAGCTAGCTGTCAGCACAGAGCCCAATGTGGGGCTCGAACCCACGAAACGAGATCATGACCTGAGCCAAAGCCGGCGCTTAACCAACTGAGCCACCCAGGCGCCCCTTATTTTTATTTTTGAGAGAGACAGAGCGTGAGCAGGGGAGGGGTAGCGAGAGAGAGAGACACAGGATCCAAGCAGGCTCCAGGCTCTGAGCTGTCAGCACAGAGTCCGACATGGGGCTTGAACTCCTAAACTGTGAGATCATGACCTGAGCCAAAGTTGGCGCTCCACAGACTGAGCCCCCCAGGTGCCCCTGGTGTGAGTTTTTAATTTCAGCTCTAGATTCTAGAACTGTCTTTTTGTGGAAAGTCAGGGCCTTTCTCAGATTCTAGTTTTGTACTAAAATTCCTAAAATACCAGCATCTAAGCAAAAAAAAATTTTTTTTTGGTTGAGGAATGTTCATGTACTTTTTATAATGTTCATTTTTTTTTCCTGATTATAAAAATGTGATGCTTTTCATTTGTGGAAATCTTAGAATATATATAGGAAGGAGGATCTATAGCTAATAGCAGCCAACCTCAAACAATGAAATTGCAGGTGGTTTAAATTTCCCTTTCAATATTTCAGTATTCTGTGTTTGAATTCATATCTTAAATATAGAAAATTAGACCATGTTGTTCAATTCCTGCCTTTTCATTCCTTAAAATTCATACCCTAGAAAATCCAAAGTGTCATTTCATAGAAATATTTCCAATTTTACTCAGAGATTTTATTTTCTATTTACTTTGAGTCTGTTTTTTTTTTTTAATGGTTCTTATTTTTGAGAGAGAGAAGGATAGAGTGCAATTGGGGGAGGGGCAGAGAGAGAGAGAGACACAGAATCC
The DNA here is from genome assembly GCA_004023845.1 of Helogale parvula. Lineage (NCBI taxonomy): Eukaryota > Metazoa > Chordata > Mammalia > Carnivora > Herpestidae > Helogale > Helogale parvula. The sequence continues at coordinate 109,112 of PJEM01003911.1, read as the reverse complement.
AAAGCAGGTGCCAGGCTGTGAGTTGTCAGCACAGAGCCCGATGCTGGGCTCAAACTCATGAACCGTGAGATCATGAGCTGAGCTGAAGTTGGTTGCTTAACCGACTGAGCCACCCAGGTGCCTGCTTTGATTCTATTCTTGATGATAATTTAAAAGTTTATATTGTTTTTATAGAGCAGTAAAACATTATATCATTTTTGGTTCCGGGTTCCTTCGTGTTTACTATTTATTGAGTGCTTGCCGTTAACCAGGTGCTGGGCTGAGTGCTGTGTATTTTTTCATGTTATCTTCACCACTCTGAGCAGACGGTACTACCACCGCTTTCCACAAGGTTTAATTGAGTCTTAGAAAAATGGAGCGATCTAAGGTCACCCAGTTATTAATCATCGGAGCCAAGAACTCAGCTTCTCCACTTAAAGTGTGGGCTCTCAACCTCTGCGTTAAGTGGGTTCTTTTATTAAAAGGAACGTAATTCCCACTATTCAAGCTCTCTAAAAACCATTCTATTTCTTCTTGAGAATAACTTTTGCCTTTGAAGATTTTTTTTTGTATAAGCTGACATTTCTCCCTTTATTTTCTTTTTTTTTTACTACTGCCTTTGGGGCTCCGAGTACTCTGTGGCGATGATGACCGTGGAGGGTGTACCTGGCGTGGGGAGCAGGTACCCGCTCCCAGACCACACTGCCCTCCGTCCATTAGCGCTCCCCTTTCACAATTGCTCTCGTGGCCTAAGTTGCTCATTTGAGGCTCCTGACATGTGAGTTGGGGGTCCAGGGGCAGAAAAGGATCTGGACTGCACTAATAGGGCAGGACGCTGACGGCGCCAGAGCGGCCTGTGAAAACTAGAGGCATCCAGCCAGCTTCTTTCATCTCACTGGATAGGAGGGAATTTTTAAAACAGCCTTCTTTAATATGATGCTGATAATCCGTAGGTTTAACAATTAAACACTGAATCACTACACATTAATTTTACTTATTTAAATTAAGATAGGGTACCTGGGTGGACCAGTCCTAAAGCATCTGACTTTGGCTCAGGCTCTATCTCACGGTTCATGAGTTCCAGTCCCACATTGGGTGAACTTGACCCCGCTTCTCTCTCTCTCTCTCTCTCTCTCTCTCTCTCCTACCCTCCCTCACTTCTGGGATTCTCTTTTTCTCTCTGCCTTTCACTCACTTGCATCCTCTGTCTCTTTCTCCCTCCCAAAAAAAAAAAAAACCGAATAAATTTAAGATAAATAAATCTAATGTAATGGAGAAGGATGAAGAGGGGTAAAATATTTCTTTCTGATCCATTTTTCCCTTTTATAAAATTACATGTTATGTAATAAAATAAAATATTCATTTATAAAATCTAAGCTATGGTAAAATACAGTTAGCAAATACAGGATCGGAGTTTGAAACTTGGTGAGTACACCCAGAGGAGTTCACTCTTGGGGTTCCCAGCATTTGACCGTTGTTTCACCCTGACGCTTTTCAGAGCGCCCCTCCTCCACCTTTGTGCCTGTGACCTGTAAAACTTAATGGTACTTGCTTGCGTCTCTGTTCTCTCTCTCATCCCCACCCTCCACCTGTGCTTCTTTGAGGGAAGCGCTAACCTCACTGATCTTCGCTTCCCTAACACAGTTCCGGGCATTGTTATAATGGATGTTTGTTGAATGAATGAAGGAGGCATTGGCAACCAGCTCAGAGAGGGCTCTTTGATCGAACTAACCTGGCAGAGGAGGATAGATCGATCTTAACGTTTTAAGTACTGTTTGCCTTCACCTCGTCTACGTGTATTTACTTTTTGCTACCAGCTGTTGTCACTTCAAAGAGAAGATGCATGCCAGCTGATGAAAACAACTGTTTTCTTTCTTTTTTTAATGTTTAAAAAATTTTTTTTTCTTTTATTTTTGAGAGACAGAGACAGCACAAGCAGGGGAGGGTCAGAGAGGGAAGGAGACACAGAATCTGAAACAGGCTCCAGGCTCTGAGCTGTCAGCACAGAGCCCAACACAGGGCTCGAACCCACAAACTGTGAAATCATGACCTGAGCCGAAGCCGGATGCTTAACTGACTGAGCCACCCAGGCGCCCCAACTGTTTTCTTTCTAAAATGGTTCATAAATATTACCTTACACATCAAGCTCGAGAAGGAAAATCGTATGTTTCATCTTCTGGTGACACTCACGTTGCTATTTTCTATTTGTTGTTCTGTAGGTGGCATGATATTGCTCACATGTCCCACAATAAGTCCTTTTTTGCATTAGAGCTGGCCAGTAAAGAGGAGACCATCCAGTTTCAAACTGTGAGTAAACATGAGGAATCTGCCTACAACGTTTTCCCTAGAAGTTAACAAGTTAGCATTTCTGGGTGCATGTTTGGGGAGGGAGGTGGCATTAAAATTATATTTAGGGCACCTGAGTGGATCAGTTGGTTGAGCATCCGACTTCGGCTCACATGATCTCGTGGTTTGTGAGTTTGAGCCCCGCATTGGGCTGTCCACAGAGAGCCTGGTTCAGATCCTCTGCCCCCTCCCTTTCTGCCCCTCACCTGCTCACATTTCCTTGCTCTATCTCTTTCTCTCTGTCTCTCAAAAATAAATAAACATTAAAAAAATAAAATTATAATATTTAGTACTTTCAGAAAACAAATTTTATAGCATTTTGCGTAATAGCACTTGGTAAAAAGTAGTTGCTCAATAACTATTGTTGAATGAGTCAGGCCTTGCATAAATACTACCTTGTATGGTGATCTTTAGATCTTTAAAGGGACTAAATAGGGGAGAAAGTGAGCACTAACATCTTAATTTCCATTGCTAAGTCAAATATTATTTCACAGTTAACTGCTTTGCTCTCCTGACAAAGGCAATGCTGAGTCACTAAGTCAAATGTTTTTTTTAAATTGCCTTTGAGTATCTAATTATCAAAATAAAAGTTGACAGTTTCATAATTTTAAAATTTTTAATAGGAAGACATGGAAACCGCGAAGTACGTGTGGAGACTCTGTGTCGCGCGACACAAGTTCTACCGACTCCATCAGCGCAGCCTGTGAGTACGTCCTGGTCATGGACACGTAGAAAGTAATGAGGTTAGACATTGTCATCTTGAGCTGTATCCTGTCATCTAGAAAGGAAGATTTTGTAGAAAATAACAATTGTAGGGGCAGCTGGGTGGCTTAGTTGGTTAAGTGACTGACCTCGGCTCAGGTCGTGATCTCGCGGTTGTGGGTTCTGGCCCCACATCAGGCTCTGTGCTGCCAGCTCAGAGCCTGGAGCCTGCTTTGGATTCTGTGTCTCCCTTTGTCTCTGCTCCTCCCCCATTCACGCTCTCTTTCTGTTTCTCAAAAATAAATAGAAGTTAAAAAAAGGAAAGAACAATTTTAGGACATAAACTCTTTGCATGTTAAAATAGTCCTCAAAAATATTGTTTCATTTTACCTTTGGACAGCTAATAGCTACAGATATATGGCTCTAAGGTTTTCTTTACCTCTTTACTAGAATCACTATATCTTGAAAGTTCAAAAGAAATTTTTTTATTGGCATTTTGAATAATAATTATTATTTTTTTAATGTTTTATTTATTTTTGATACAGAGAGAGACAGAGCATGAGAGGGGGAGGGGCAGAGAGAGAAGGAGACACAGAACGGGAAGCAGGCTCCAGGCTCTGAGCTGGCTGTCAGCACAGAGCCTGACGCAGGGCTCGAACCCACGAACGTGAGATCTGACCTGAGCCGAAGTCGGAGGCCTAATCAACTGAGTCACCCAGGCGCCCCCATTTTGAGTAATTAAAGATGATTCAGCTTGTCACGCCGTTTGAAGAATTTATACCTTATCTTCCTGATGAACATATTTCTCGGGCCCCCTGGGCTTCCCCCCGTTCTGCTGGATCATTCCCATCAGCATACAAACAGGCTATAAGACCGCATAGCTTAAGACACTTGACCTTCTTTCCACACATCATCTGTCCACAGCTCCCTATCTCTGCTCTCCCATATAGCAGATTGCTTCAAAGGAGTTGTATAGACTTGCTTTCTCTCCTTCCTTCCACCCCGCTTCCTCTAGCCGCCACACACTGACACTGCTTGTCATGGTGGCAGAGACCTTCATCCCGTGGTCCTGCCAGGACCACAGACGGTCTTTTGCTGGACTGCTCAGCAGCACTTAACCTCTGGCCACCCCTTCCCCCCTGCACTCTGCTCCTCCTTGGCTGCCAGGACCCCACGCTCCCCTGCTTTTCCTCTTTCTGGGCTGTTTCTTCTCAGTCTCCCCAGACCTCTTTCCCACTTGCGTTCCTTCTCCAGGGGCTTCACCTTGTGGCAGGCTTACCAGTCTGTGCTGGAAGTGCATCCGGTTTTACTCCTAGCTCAGTCCTCTCCCTGAACACAGCCGACTGTGTACTGACATCTGCACTTGGGGACCCAAGAGGCATCCCAGATTCGCTGGGTCTAAAACCAAAATCCTGACATGCGCTTCCTCTTCCTGCTCCCAAATATGCCTCTTCCCTACCCTTTCTCGTTTGAGAAATGGCAGCCCTCCACGTTCACCCATATACCCAGGCCCCAGGTCTACTTCATTCCCACTTGATTCTTGCATTTTTCATCCCACACCCAACTTATCAGCAAGCTATGCCTTCGGTATATATCTGGAATCTGACCACTTTGGCCGTGTCCTCTGGCACAACTCAGTGCCAAGCTGTCAGGGTTTCTCACCTAGAATATTGCAGTAGCCTTCTGACACCCTCCCTGTTTCGGTGCCTGCCATGCCCGGAGCCTGCTTTCCATAAGTCAGCAGGACTGGTCTTCATTTAATATGGGTCAGATCCTATCACTCTTCTAAAACCCTGCACTGGAATTTCATCGTACTTGAAAGTACAAAGCTGTCCATGATCTGGTCCCTGCTTGGTTCCCTCCTTCTTTCCTTCACACCCTTCTCCTGCTCACCCTTTCCCAGCCACACTGGTGTCCTTTCTGCTCTGTGAACATGTTCTGCCTTCAGGGACGTTGTACTTGCCCCTTCCTCTGCCTGGAATGCTTTTCCTTCTTGTGCCTCATTCACCCACTACGTCAGTTGTCTGATCAGAGGAGGCCCTCTTCAGAGAGGCTGCCCCTAGCTGCCCTGCGGACCTCTCCCTGCCTACCTGTCTCTCCGTATCCCCTTGCTCTATTTTATCCTTCATCATAGTACTTGGCACCACCCGAATTTGCATATTTGCTTGTTTACTTGTTTGCTGCCTGCATCTCCTCTCAGCAGGTAGGCGCCACAGCGGTGCAAAGGGCCGACACTCTCTTGGTAATAACCCTGTGTTCCCAGTGCTGTGCTGAACAGGGCGCTGGCCCACAGTAGGCCTTGGCGAATTTGTTGAAGGAATCTATAGAAATGCATGTTAAGGGACACCTGGGTGGCTCAGTTGGTTAAGCGTCTGACTTCGGCTCAGGTCATGATCTCGCAGTTCGTGAGTTTGAGTCCCTCGTCAGGCTCCACGCTGACAGCTCAGAGCCTGGAGCCTGCTTCAGATTCTGTGTCTCCTTCTCTCTCTCTCTCTCTCTCTCTGCCTCTCCCCTGCTCATACTCTGTCTGTCTCTCTTTCTCAAAAATAAATAAACATTAAAAAAAAGAAAGAAATGCATCTTAAGAGGCCTGATTTGGGACGTCCTTGGTGTCGTAGGGGCCCTTCGGAGAAAGGGTTCCTAACTCAGAACTGCCAGCGTAGGAAAGACTTCTCAGCAGAGTGACCCCTAAACTGTGACTTGGAAGGTTTTGCTCCATCTCCACAAGCTTTCTTTACACTGTCCTCTGGCCTCTGGCCCGCTGCAGCTGCCTGTCCTCTGGTTCTCGGGCCCATCCCACCCGGCTCCAGCCAGTTTTCTGGATGGATGAGCAAAAGGTGCGACACTTCTCCCAGAGTGATAGTCCAGAACCACATCTGAGCCCGCCCCTTCCCCTCCCTTCCTTAGCTGCAGCATTAAGCACAAGACTCCCGGGATCCTCCTCTGGCCTCATCTGCCCTTGATCCTGGCCCCGGAGCCCATAGTCCCCACAATGCTGATGCCTCTGCAGCCCCATGCCTTGCTGGAATGCTCTCTTCCTCCTCTTCTCTGGCAGATTCTTAGTTGTTCTTCTAGGTCAAGTTCAAGTGCAGCCGTCCTGGAGGCCACCATGCATTTAGTTGGCTAAGTCCTCGGTGCCGTTCTCACAGTTCTGGTTGTTTCGTACCACTTTCATACCAGTTGATTCTGATTCAGTAGATACTTCCTCTGTGTCAAGCATTATTTCTTTTAATTTCTACAACAGCCCTGTTTGGTACAGTTAATACTGCCCTTTTGTGGATGAAGGTGCGGAGACCCGCAGTGTCAGGGCCCTGTCGGGGCCCCGCTCTAACCACCACGCCAGGCTGCTAGCGTGCCGTGTGCCTGCTGTCCTTCATGGACTTGGTTTATCCATCTTGTCCGGTAGTGCCTAGTGTCTGGCAAGGCACCTCGTTCCTAAGGCTTAGTGAATGATGGAAGCCTGGGTGGGTGAGACAGAGATGGGTGTCAGAGGGGAGAAGAGCCCGTTGTTCCTCTTGATTTCCTTTTACTACTGATTATAAACGGGGGGGGGGGGGGAATCTTAAAAGGACATTTGTCCCTTAAGACCAGGAAGGAGGAGGAAAGGCTGTGTATGGGAGTGCTTTCTGTTTTATCGGGACCCAAGGGGTGAAGAAAACTGGTTAGGAATAACTGTACACGGGGCAGGCCCATCTTTGGGACTCACGAAAGGAAAGGAAATGACCAGGGATGACCTTACAGGGGAACCAGCTAACGATTAGCCCCTTGGCCCAGACCTCCTCCCGCCCCCTCCTCCCTGGACACCACCCAGGCGTGTTGTTCTCTGAGTCCCACTGTTCCTCTGGTGGTGGGATGTGGGAAAGCACTAACTGACCGGGAGGGGGAGCCCTGCCTTCTCTGTGCTCGTAGGAAGCCTCTGCTGGATGCTGGTCTGCGGCTCCGGATGTATTTGTGCGTGAAAGTGCTTCCCCTGGTGGCCAGATTCAGCGGTGCTGCTAGTCCGGGGCGGTCACATTTGGGGCTCTCCTGGGCTGGCATGGTTACCCAACCATGTGTGACATTATTTTCATGCAGATCCAAGCAGTAGACATGCGCTCTGTCTTCTCATGCGTTTAAGAGTATTTGTACTATCGAACCATCATTACTTCCATTCTTCTTCTTCTGAAAAATAATGGAGAATCAGATCAATCATTTTGAATAAGCTGCAAAATACAATCTCTTTCCAAGTAGGCATCCATACAGGTTGGTGGTTAATGCCTTTTTTTAAGGAGGTTGGAGGTTTTTTTGGGTTTTTTTTTTTTTTTTTTTTTTGCAAACCACCACCTGCTAATGATTTTAAAGTTCAGGTGGAAAAGAAAGAAATTCAGTTTCGATCTCTTAAGTTTAGTCATATTGTGGTTTCTTGCTAAACATGAGTAAAACTACATTAATAGGGCATTCAGTTGCATATATCTATATAAAGAAAACATACAAGTGTTTCAAAAACAAAATAATTATGTTTGGAGTATTTTCCATATTTTGTTTTTAATCTTTGTACATCCAGTAGGTTTAAGGAAGGCCATATCCAGGAGCTATTTTCATGGAGGGTCCCTGCCTCGTTCTGTAGGAAACTAATATAGTTCACTATCAGTACTTGCTCTCAGGTGAAGTAAATGAATTCTTAGCTTTTAGTGTTTTGATGGATGATGAAACTGAAAATAATTTATGGTCATTAAAAAAAATTTTTTTTTAATATTTGTTTTTCAGAGAGAGAGAGAGTGCGAGCGCAGGGGAGGGGTACAGAGAGGGGGAGACACAGAATCTGAAGGAGGCTCCAAGCTCCAAGCTGTCAGCACAGAGCCAGTTGTGGGGCTCAAACCCACAAACCGCGAGATCATGACCAATCTGAAGTTAGATGCTTAACTGACTAAGCCACCCAGACGCCCTGATGGTCATTTCTTTTAAGGTTCTCAATCTAGGCGGTTTAGTCACATTTAATATAAATGATCCTGATGTATTGGTAGATTTGTTCTCATGGTCCATATGGGTCACCAACAGTGTGATGGGCATCTGATGAAACTGCAGCAGGCCTGAAATTGGCCAGAGGATTCTGGATGGCTAGGCCAGCCTGGGGCCCCGGGGGCTCAGGAGATGATTTACTTGTATAGAAAGGATTTTTCTCCTAGAGTGTCACACACACACACCCCTGCCCTCTGAGCCCCAGCCAGTCCTGATGTATAATAAAATGGTATTTTGGATGGCCTTGTTTGATTCGTCCAAACTTGACCCAGATGACTATATTTTAGAATTCATAGAATGACATGACGCATCATCAATCTTGCTCCCTCCCTCCACCTTTAAACAAGGTACTTTAGGGACGCCTGGGTGGCTCAGTCGGTTAAGTGACAGACTCTTGATTTCAGCTCAGGTCATGATTTCACAGTTCATGATTTCGAGCCCCTGCGTCTGCCTGCTTGAGATTCTGTCTCTTCCTCCCTCTGCCCCTCCCCTGACAGTACAGCGCCTACTTCAGATTCACTCTCCCTCTTTCTTTGCCCCTCCCCTGCTCACATGTGCACCTGCGCATTCTCTTTCAATATAAAGCTTTAAAAAATAATAATAATAAACAAGGTACTTTAAGTAGCAATTCATCTTCTGATGTCACCCAAGCCTTAAAAATGAGACAAGAAGAATGTCAGTATTCCTTTAGGGTTGTATTAGGAATTAAATGAGATACTGTTAGTCTGTTAGGTCACATACCTTCTTCCAGACCCCAGAATTGGTCCTGTTATAATCAGCCCCTCTAATTTCTATAATCCTATAAGAAAGGAAGCTCACACAGCAAAATTGAGACAACTCTTAGAAATAGGAACTCGGGGCACCTGGGTGGCTCAGTTGGTTATGTGTCCAACTCTTGATCTTGGCTCAGGTCATGATCTCATGGGTTCATGAGTTCGAGTCTTGCATAGGGCTATGCGTTGTCAGTGTGAAGCCTGCTTGGGATTCTCTCTCCACCCCCCTCTCTGTGCCCCCTCCACTCCAGCTCTCTTTCTCTCTCAGAATAAATAAACTTACAAAAAAAGAAGCGAGCTCAACTGTCAGTGCTCAGTAATTGGTATTTGCTTCGGCCCTTCTCTTGCGGTGTCACTCATTTGTCCGCAGACATTTGAGGCCTTCCCTGTGTGCCAGGCAGCGGTGGTACCACTATGTCCTCTTGGCTCCACGGAGCTTACAAATCAGTTGGGGCTGGGGAGCAGGTGGAACAAATAATCAATTGCTAGGAGCCCGTGCTTCATAATCTGACACACCCGCTTGGTTCCAGTGCCGGTTCTGCTACTTATTTGTCATGTGACCAAGAGCAGTTCCCTTAATCTAAGTATCAGTTTCCTTATCTGTAAAATCCAGATAATAACTGGCATCCCTTATGGTGTTGGTGTTCAGATTCCGTGAAATGATCCTGTTCGGCCCTTAGCCCTCCGTCAGTGAGTGACAGTCATTTCACACGGGCTATCGGCCTGTACTTAGTTTGTCTTCTCCAGTGCACACATCCTCGTGATTTTTTGCCCTAAGAGTTTTTCGGTCGTCTCCTTTTCATCAACCCAGTAGTTGCCCCCAAAGTCTGGAAGATACCAACCAGTAGTCACACTATTTTCTCCTGTACACTGAGGGAGGATGACTGATCTCTCAGCAAACTGCATTTGGAAGGAAGAGGAGGTGGACTATTAGAACCAATGGTGAGGCTGCCTGGTCAGACGGTTTGGTAGGAGAAAGACGTGTTCCGTTTGTTTGTGTTTCGCAAGAAGCAGCCTCTGCGGTGGGCAGAGTCGCCTCCCCACTGGGTGCTCCCGGCAAGGGTGCCCAAATAGATACCGCATGTGGGAGTTCCTGCCTATGCCTCTCAGCTCTGCGTCTCTGCATTTCGTACGTTAACACATTTAAGTTTTATTTTTGCCCTGGGCTGGGCAGGTCGGGACATGTCCTTGTCTCCTACCAGCCCTTTCCTCTCATCTCTGAATTTTGAATTTACAGTACCTTAAAAGTCCAGTCCACTTGGACAGTGGCTAAATATGAACTTCTAAGGATGCAGTTTTGCCAGTTTTGCCGACCCCTGATGATGGAGAATAAGCCGACGCAAAGTAAAGTTCAAGGCTACAAAATGCCTTCAGATTCTGGATGCTGATGTTAAGGGTATTCTGATGCAGTCAGTGAGCGTTCACCAAGCAGAGCTCTGAGCCCAGATGCACCATCACAGGTGCTACCCCAGGGAGGCCGCAGTTAGGTTGATACAGAATTTTTGCAGCCCAGCATGTATTGTGTGCTCGTCGAGTTACGTAAATTCTGGCGGATGGAATATTCTTTGGAAAAGAGACCCTTATTTTTTAGCAACACCCGTAACACATTTTGATGATAATGAAAGGAAATTATTACAGAAGGCATTTAATTTAAAAAAATCAACTAGTAAAAAAGCAGTTGTAGACACCTGATGTTAAGGTTCTGATGAGCACTTGGGTTATTTTTTCTTTGTAATTTCTTTTACTGGTTTTGTGTTTAGATGGATCTTCAGCCTGTGACATATGAGATATTTATGTTTTCTGTAAGTTCATATATGACTTCATATTTAAATTTTTAATTTTTAAATCCATCTGTTACGTGTTTTCTTACATGGTATCATACAAGACTTGAACTTTTTATAAATGGTTCATTGTGCCACCTATCTTCTCTCTACTGAGGTGGAATATCACCTTTTTATCACATAATCAGTTTTTATTTTGGGGGCACCATTTTTCAGATTGCTCTTATGATCCCTTAGTCTCACACTGTCACTGAGTCAGTACCACCCTAGTTTCATTCAAGCCCAATATTTGGTGATGGTTTTAGTTTTTTTTCCTTTTTTTTAACACTTAAATTTTAGTTAAGAGACATTGCAGTATTGGTTTTAGGAGGGACTTCAGTGATTCATCACTTACGTGCAACACCCAGTGCTCATCACAAGTGCTGTCCTTAGTACCCGCCACTCATCCAGCCCGTCCCCCACCCACACCCCTCCGTCATCCCTGTTTGTTCTGTCATTGAGTCTCTTGTGGTTTGTTTCCCTCTCTTCTCTCCACCCCCTCTTCCCATATGTTCATCTGTTTTGTTTCTCAGATTCCACATATGAGTGAAATCTTATGGTATGTGTCTTCCTCTGACTGACTTATTTCACTTAGCACAGTAAATTCTAGCTCCACCCATGCTTGTTGTAAATATAAGTGCCCGCTTTATAATTTGGTGATTTTTTCCCCTAATTTAAAGTTTTATTTATTTATTTATTTATTTTGAGAGAGAGTGAGTGGGGGAAGGGCAGAGAGAAGGAGACACTACCAAGCAGGCCCTGCACTGTCAATGCGGAGCCTGATGCAGGGCTTGAAGTCACGAACCTGAGATCATGATCTGAGCTGAAATCAAGAGTTTGGTACTTAACAAACTGAGCCATCTGGCACTCCAATTTGGTGAGGGCTTTTAATCAGAAATAATGACTAGTTTTATTTTATCTCAAAAGTCTTATAAAAATAATCTAATTTTCAGGGTTTTGAATACAAGATACAAATTGTTAGGATACCAAGGTTATGGTAAATTTTGGTGATTAAATGGATTGAGCATTCACCTTGTGATTCTGGATTTTCTAGTAATTAGTCCTTAGAACACTATAGCAAAAGTCACAAAATATATTTGTAATTAGTATTTATGTGTCACATAAGCTCTTGAGCCAGAAGCAGATGGTGAAAGGTTTTCTTGGAAAAGTGTTTTGTGTAGCACCTGGGAAGCATCCGACTTCAGCTCAGGTCATGATCTCACCATTTACGGGTTTGAGCCCCACATTGGGCTCTGCACTGACAGCTTGGGACCTGGAGCCTGCTTTGGATTCTGTGTCTGCCTCTCTCTCTCTGCCCCTCTCCTGCTCACACTTTCTTTCTCTCTCCCTCTCTCAAAAATAAACATTTACATATATATTTCATCAAGTAAAAGAAAAGTGCTTTGAAAGGCTCCTGGCTGACTCAGTCAGTAGAGCATGCAAACTCTTGATCTTGGGGTTGTAAGTTCAAGCCCCAGAGAGCATAGAGCTTACTTAAAAAAAATTTTTTTAATTAAAAAAATTACAAAAGTGCTTGGAGAAAATTATATAAGTCATCAATAAAGCCAAAAATCGCATATTTAGGTTCCTAGAGCTTATTTGCAATGAACTGCACATAATAACAAAAACGTCCTGCCTCTGTTCAAAAGTAATGCAATTACACATGGGCTTTTTTGTCTCTTGTTCCTTTTTGATGTAATTATTTATTCAGAGATGGAACTTGATGGGAATAGTTGAAAATCTCAAATTATCTGATAAATGTCAGCCTACACTTAATATTTTCATTGCTTTCTAAGAAATATATTTAAAGCCAATCAGGGCACCTGGGTGGCTCAGTCAGTTGAGTGTCTGACAACTCTTGATTTCGGCTCAGGTCATGATCTCGCAGTTTCGTGAGTTCAAGTCCCGTGTCAGGCTCTGTGCTGGGGATTCTCTCTCTCTCCTTCTCTGCCCCTTCCCTAGTTGCACTGTCTCTGTCTCTCTCAAAATAAATAAAACATTTTAAAAAATAAAACCAGAGAGAATTTTCTTGTATAGAAAAGTCAAATGGGTGTACCTTGGGCCCACTGAACCAAATTTTCTATTTTTTTTTCTCTTAGTTCCTTCCAGGAAATCTAGATGAAGTTACCAAAGTTATAAGCTTCTCTCTTGATTATGTTTGTAGTAGGTGGTTAGCAGGATGTTAACTACAGGCCTTTCCCATTGCTTCCGGCTTCTGGGCTGGCAGTTGACGGTCACCCCTCCAAGACCGTTAGTGGAGGTGGTCATTGCTAACCCAGGGCCACAGGAGAGATGCGTTTGGACTGAATCTTGCTTCTGCGGGATGGTTGTGGGTGATCAAGTCTTGCCACTTTCCCTCTCTGCTTCCACTCATTCCAGAGATTTTACCTGGATAGACCAGGAAAAGATGGACCTGCTGATCCTCTGAGAGTCCAGGCGGATGCTGCTGCATCAGGAGGAGGCTCAAACCCTGGAGTGTGGGCGCGGGGCTGGGGGGGGTGGTCTGGGCAGCTGCAAAGGGGGGAAGCCCCAAGTGAGGACAAAAGAGTCTCCTTTCTTTTCTCTAATTTATGATTGCGTTAGTTTTGTCTTCTTTTTGTGGTAGCAGATTTACCATTTTACCTTCTTATTAATCTACGTGGGCAGAATTAGGGAAACTCTGTGCATGTGTCTCAGTGACATGTCTTATTTTTATAGGCAAACTCCGACCGTCGCAGTGAACCCAATTAGGAGGAGGTCATCTTCAAGGGTGTCCCTGGTAAGAAAGAAGGAATATTACGATTGTTTTTTTTTTTTCTTTTAGTGATGTCATCTTTCTTAATAAAGGATGCTTTTGATAGTGTTAATTTTTAGTTTGGACCACAAAAGTGTGCTGGTATTCGATTGCTTTTAGCCAAAGAACCAGCGGTAGGCAACCCTTATATTTATGTAATATTTATGTTATTACATGTATTCAAATATTAGGTCCAACCTAATATTACAATTTTTGACTATTAGCAAAGAGTAATCAGAAGTTAGTAGATCTTTAAGACGCTAGCTAATTTTGCCTGAGAAGACTAAATACACTACATAAAAGCTTTGTACATTCACATGTTTGTATAAGAATTCAGGAAGCTTTGGTCCTTCCTGCTCTTAACTGTTTGGAGACGCTTGTTTCCTTGTGATCTCTGGTGTCTGACATCAGTGTACAGGGCTTGGCACTGTCATTCTGGAGACACTGAAAGTGATAAATACGGTACGAGCTGTAGGGTCTCCATGTTTATTTTCCACCTAATATATTTAACTTCCTTAGAAGGTTTTTAATGGAAAGAAAGAAACCAGCAGAGACTCACTTGGCATACAGTACATCGGTGGCAATGTGTTTTAACCGTTTCCACCTTTCCATTCCGTAGCCTAAGCCTCAGTCCTACGTGACGCCTCCCCAGCCCCAGCTGCATTATAATGGACAGTATACAGAGCCACACACTTCCTCCCAAGGTAAAGTACCCTGTTTCTGAAATGCTGTACAGAGTTATTACTTTTTTTAAATTTTACGTTTTTTATTTATTTTTGAGAGACAGAGAGAGACAGTGCAAGCAGGGGAGGGTCAGAGAGAGAGGGAGACACAGAATCCGAAGACAGGCTCCAGGCTCTGAGTTGTCAGCACAGAACCCGACACGGGGCTCAAACCCACGAACTGTGAGATCATGACCTGAGTCGAAGCCGGATGCTTAACCTACTGAGCCTCCGAGGTGCCCCTGGACAGAATTATTACAATCTGAATAATCCACGAAGACTTGGAGATCTTGGAGCCAGGGCAGTTTTCGGCTGATGCTGCATCCAGATTGTTTTCGTGCTTCTAGCCATCCTGGATTCGTAGAAGCAGCTGCCATTAAGTTCAGTCTCTCGAAAGCATGTCGCAGTATGCAGCATCGAATGTTGATGTGCAAATGATCCCTAGTTCGGCCCCTGGGAGGCCCTTTCAGCCAGCTCCTGTGCCCTGCTGACTCTCACCCGTTGACCTTTGAGCGCTTCCTTGTTTCCGGCACCGGATACCCCGAGCTCATTTTGGTGCTTTTTTCCCCTGCCTGAGAGCTTCCCACTGTAAAGGTTTAAACGCATTTCGTTTTTAATTTTTATTTAGAGCTGTATTTAAGGCAGTGCCTCCCCAGCCGCATGTCAAGCATGCCTTCACAGACATTTACTCTCTACTCTGTACAAGGCTCTACTATCAAAGCCAAGGAAAGTTAACGCAGAGCAGTAGTTCTGTGGCTTACGAAGCTTAGAATCTAACAGTAGGAGAGAAGACTGGTACACAAATAAATACAGAGAGAATGTGATTGTTCTGAGGAGAGCGTGCAGTTCCGTGAAGAAAGAGTCCCAATCTGTTGGGGAGATTGGGAAGGGCTTTCTGGTTTTGGGGGACAGCGGATGCCATGGCACAGAATGAGGAAGGGCACTGGGGAGAGAGGAGGGCTATGGTTGGACTCTCACGTAGGAAACTGGTAGAAGTGACATGTGAAGGGACCAGAGGTGGGCTGTGAGCGTATGGTGTGCCGGGCCTCATAACCACGGGTGAGAATTCCCAGGGAGGTACGCAGATAGGCCGGAGGGGAGCGGTGCGTCGGGGTGTGGATCCCCAGAGCGTGTACCCCAGGGCATTTCCTCCCTCACTGCTCTCTCCTTGCACCCTGCCCTCGGCTGGTTCTGTGTCCCCAGGGGCCCCCACCTCTGGGTAAGGGCTCTTCTCTCTGTATTGGTAGAGTTACCTCGCGACTCTGCCCTTTTCCTCGGCTTGCAGATATCCTAATACGTTTGCCTTGCCTCGCTCTTCCAACAGTGGTTGGAGTTACTGTTCCCTTCCCTTTCTCGCCTGCTGCTTTTTTTTTTAATTTTTATTATTTTTAAATGTTTTTTATTTATTTTTGAGAGAGAGAGAGAGAGAGAGAGAGACAGCATGAGCAGGGAAGGGTCAGAGAGAAGAGAGGGAGACACAATCTGAAGCAGGCTCCAGGCTTTGAACTGTCAGCACAGAGCCCGACGGGGGGCTTGAACTCACGAAACGCGAGATCATGACCTGAGCCAAAGTCAAACGCTTAACCGACTGAGCCACCCAGGTGCCCCTCGCCTGCTGCTTCTGAGGGTAGTGCCTGTGTGGTTGTTACCTGTTTATTCCCTCCACTGCCCTCCCAGCCCCCCAGTGCCCACGTGTTCTCCTCCCCAGCCCGGGCCAGCTTTCTCTCTTCTCCCGCTATTTCTCCCTCCCCCTCCTCCTCCTGCGCCCTCAGTGTTGCTCAGTGTTGCTCGCTGCCCGGGAAGGTCCGCCTGTGGCCTTCTCCCCGCCCAGTGCAGGCTCCCACAGCAGCCCAGCCACCTTTCAGATTTCCGCAGGGACGGTTGTCACATCCTTGCTCCTGGGCCCTGCATTGCCATCTGTCTCAGAGTCACAGTTTAGGGGCCACTGCATGGAGAACCCTCCACGGGGTGCCTGGCTTATGGTATCAGCAATTATAACGAGCCGAAAATGAACACATTAAATTTGAGCTCATCACTCTGCCCCACAAGCCTGTCCCTCTCCCCCGTGTCCTTACTTCATCTTTGTGATCAAGTGACGGTCCTGGTTGCTTGGATTCCAAACTGCATGTAATTTTGCGCGCCCCCCCCCCTTTTTTTCTCTTTGCCCTCAACACACAGTCATTACACATGCTCCTGCCTCTAGCTCCTGTATCTCTCCGTCTCCCTGGCTCTCTGCTCCTGGTGTCGTCTGGCCCCACCCGGCTCGCGATAGCCCCACAGAGAGGGCATCTTTCAGCCTGCACTCGCCCCGGTTCCCCTGGCGTATGGGTGCCCAGCTCTTCTCATCTCCCAGGGGACCGTGCCTCTGCCTGAGGTGCCAAGCTCTCCACCCCGTTTCCCAGCGCTCCGTTTCCAGTCTCCCTTCCCGCGGTGCTGGGACCAGTCTCCAGCCAAACGAGGATGGCCTCCGAAAGCAGTCTCCCTGCCTGACCTTGCCTGAGCTGCCCTGTCACCCAGAACGCCCTTCGCCCTGACACGGCGCCCTCATGTGCCCTCCTGCCCACGCGCCTCCGTCTCCTTGGGGTTGGTGAGGCTGGGCTGTGGGAACTCTCGTGGCCTCTGCAGTAAAGGCGACTTCTCAGGTCACCTGGCTGTCGAGCACTGGCAGGAGGGCTGTGCTCCACGTTTGCCTGCCCCTGTGTTCAGGGCCTCTTCCACCTGGAAGGCTGAGCAGGGCGGTGATGAGGAGGGGGCATGGAAACTGGCTCTCCACCCTCTGCTCCCTTTCCCTCAACCTCTCCTAGTCATATGACCATGTCTGGTATACTCCCCAGGGCGAGGAAGGGTAATCCTGCAGCCACTGGCTGACTGGCTGCTGCTGCAAGCCAGGCAGGCCCTCCCTCCACCCCCATACCCCCGCCCCCCCCAGAGGCTGCTTGAATACTGTGTCTTTTGTGAGGTCGTTCTTGAGTCTTTCCTCCTTGTCCCCATCAACCCAGCCCAAGCTGGGAGTGATTCTTCCCTCCTCCTGCGTGGACCCCTGTCACACTTAATCTCCTTATAGTGTAACATGTCCTTGAATTGTGACTTTCATATACATCCTTCCCCTTTCCTCACCGGGATCCCCATCATCTTTTTGCCCCATCAGTTCTCGGCATCGTCTTCTGCACACACGGACTCACAAAGGGATGGTTTGAGGGGTGCAGGGAGACCAGGAGAGACAGGTATCAGGCCAGTGCAGACAAGCTGGAGTAAGGACCAGTGAGAAAGGGGAACTCCAGGGACTCAGGGTCACAAAGGATTCCAGGTATGGGAAGAGTGCAGGGACGGGGAGGCACCGGTGTCAGCCTGGCGAATCCAGTGGGCGTTTGACCCTGGTTCTTCCTGGCTCGCGTGCCACCTGAGGAAAGTCCAGACACTAGACTGGTATATTCACTTCGGTAACCACTAGTCACGTTAATCATCACATGGCTCATGAATCCCCAAAAGAATACTTTTCAAAGCCCACGTTCTCTGAAGGACCTGACTGCTCCTCTTTGAAGTATGAGACATGACCCTCAGTAGCGATGCTGTTTCTGGTGGACCACAGATTGGACAGCAGAAACATGCCTCCATCCAGCCCTGCCCGGCACATATGCAGCCACCGTAGATGAGGTGGCGCTCCTGAGTCTGCTAGCTCTGGGTCCTCGTCTCACTGGAGCGTGGGGGCTAGAGCAGGTGGTGGTGGTGGTGGGGGGGTGACTAGTTTAGTGTGGTTCTCCCCGGCTTCTGCCTCCTGGTGAGGTACACAGCAACTGATGACACTGTTGGACCTGATGAAGCAGAATATACAGAGTTCTCGTCTTTTTGTCTTCATTCTAGAAGAACCCATAAATGTATATCTAAAATTCCTCTAAGGAGGTATTTATAGATGGTTCGCACTTGAACTAGCTCAGCATCAGTAAGGCCACACCCCCAGTAGGGGAAGGGAGCAGTCAGCAGCCCAATGCCTTGCACAGTGTCTCTGCCTCCATCTACCCAGAGTTCCAGAAAGTCTTTCATCTCTAGTAAAACACGTTTTTGATTTCCCGAAAAAGACAGTATAATCAATTGCACTAACATTGGACTTAGATTTGGTTAATCTTTACCGGGGGCCAGATGCTGAGCACCACCCGTAGAGCGGGCAGAGCTGTCACCATTCTGTAGATGAGGACGCCTGGGCTGGAGGAAATGATGCGCCCAAGGTCATTCAGATAGTCTGGGGAAAGCCAGGTTGTGTCTGCCTGGATTTCTGTAAACCACGCTGTCAATGTCAGCAGCGTCAGGGCGCCATCTCAGTTTCTGCCTAGTGTAACTGGTCTAAGTTAACCCGTTTTAAAACCTCCTTCGTTTTAAATGTGTTTGTTTCCCAGATAACCTCTTTGCGACTAACCAGAACGGATACTATTGCCACTCTCAGACGAGCCTGGACCGGGCCCAGATCGACCTGAGCGGCCGGATCCGAAACGGCAGCGTGTACAGCGCGCACAGCACCAACTCCCTGAACAACCCGCAGCCCTACCTGCAGCCCTCGCCCATGTCCTCCAACCCCAGCATCACCGGGAGCGACGTCATGAGGCCCGACTATGTGCCGTCGCACCGCCACAGCGCCCTGATCCCGCCGTCGTACCGCCCGACCCCGGACTACGAGACGGTCATGAAGCAGCTGAACCGGGGCATGGTGCCTGCCGAGAGGCAGAGCCGCTCGCTGCGCAACCTCAACATCGGCAGCTCGTACGCCTACAGCCGGCCCGACGCGCTGGTCTACAGCCAGCCCGAGATCCGGGAGCACGCGCACGTCGCCTCCCCGCCGTCGGCCCACTACCAGTTCAGCCTCAACTACAGTTTCCACAGCCCGTCCCCCTACCCGCACCCCGCCGAGCGGCGGCCCGTGGCGGGCGCCGTCAGCGTGCCCGAGCTGACCAACGCGCAGCTGCAGGCGCAGGACTACCCGGCCCCCAACATCATGCGCACGCAGGTGTACCGCCCGCCCCCGCCCTATCCGCCCCCGCGGCCGGCCAACAGCACCCCCGACCTGTCGCGCCACCCGTACATCAGCAGCAGCAACCCCGACCTCATCACCAGGCGCGTGCACCACTCGGTGCAGACGTTCCAGGAGGCCAGCCTGCCGGTGGCGCACTCCCTGCAGGAGGTCAGCGAGCCGCTCACGGCCGCGCGGCGCGCGCACCTGCACAAGAGGAACAGCATCGAGGTGGCGGGGCTGGCGTACAGCCTCGACGGCCTGCGGCTGAAGGAGCGCACGCTGTCCGCCTCGGCCGCCGACCCGCCGCCGCGGCCCGTCTCGGCGGGCTCCCAGCCCGGCGGCTTCCCCGAGAGGGCCGAGCGCGACGAGGCGGACGAGCGGGGAGGCCTGGGCTACGGCCACAAGAAGTCGCTCTCGGACGCCACCATGCTGATCCACAGCAGCGAGGACGAGGAGGACCCGGAGGAGGACGGCGCCATGCCGGAGGTGCCCCTGCCGCAGGCGCCCACGCCGCGGGGCCGCCGCTCCCCCGAGCCTCCGCCTGGCCTGGCCCGCGGGCCCTGCGCCCCGCTCCCCGCCGCCGCGCTGGGCCTCGGCCCCCTGCACTGCCGCGAGCCCCCACCCCATCTCGGGGAGGCCCCCCGAGCCCGCAGAGAGGGGCTGCTCACGCCCTCCATGTCCGAGTCCGATCTCACCACGTCGGGGCGCTACCGAGCCCGGAGGGACTCCCTGAGGCAGCGGCCTGTGTCGGATCTCCTCTCCGGGAAGAAGAACGTCGTGGAAGGCCTCCCGCCACTGGGGGTAAGCGGAATGTGTGGCCGGGTCCTGTCCTTGACTCTGACCCCTGAGGGTTCGACTTTTGTCTCTCGGAGCTCTTCTCATGCCCCCACTGCCCTCCACCCCCGTGCGCTATTTGTGACCTATTTGGAACACTTTTGAGTTTGATTATCTAGGGAAATAAGGGGCATTGGTTAGAATTTTAGTAGTTTCGCTGGAGATAATTAGGTGAAGTGAAAAGGTGACACGGGAGTCTCTGGAATGGAAAGGAAAGAATAAATGAAAGGTTTGGCCAGTGAGTGCAGCTTTAAGGAAAAGGAAGTTAAGCTTCCACCGGCTTTAGGCCAGGTTGCTTTTGTTAGCCACTTGATTGAAACCCTGTGCGGGTTCGGCAGCGCCGGGCTGCGTGGGGTCAGAGAGCAGCATCCTTGGAAAGTGTCGCTGATGTCCGAGTGTGTGGCTCCTGCCCGAATCGCCTGGCGGTGATCGCTGAGGGCCGCAGAGTGATCCTGGAGTTGGGAGGGTGGCAGTTTGTCAAGATAAGGTACTTGAATGCTCCAGGTCTCTTTATTTTTATTATTTTTAAAAAAATTTTTAGGAAGTTTATTTATTTTGAGAGCGTGAGCGAGCAGGGAAGGGGAGAGAGAAAGAGAGAAGCCCAAGCAGGCTCCCCATTGTCAGCTTGGAACACCATGCCAGGCTCGAACCCACAAATGTGAGATCATGACCTGAGCTGAAACCAAGTCAGACACTTACCTGACTGTGCCACCCAGGTGCCCCAAAAGCTCCAGATCTCTTTAAAAGAAAGATTAAGTGAACTGAGAATCCCAGGAAGGTCCCTGGGAGAAAATGCAGCTCTTCGATACTCCATAGAACAAAGAACCAGCAGTTAAGCACTTGCTTCTTTGGGGCAAAATATGAAAGGACATAACATCATCTCTAGCTGCCATCCCCTGAGCATTTGCCATGTGTCAAGGCCCCTCTGGTTTACAACAGGCCTATTGTTCCTTCAGGAGAGAGAACAGACTCTGAGATGTTTAGTAACTTTTCCAAGGTTACGCAGCTAGTGGGTGACTGCACTGGAATTTTATTTATTTATTTATTTATCTATTTATTTATTTATTTAAAACCAACTTTTAAAAAAAACCATTTACTTATTTTTTAACGAGTGGGGGAGAGAGAGTGCAAGCAGGGGAGGGGTGTAGAGAGAGAGAAACACACACACAGAATCTGAAGCAGGCTCTAGGCTCTGAGCTGTAAGCACAGAACCTGATGCCGGGCTCAAACTCACGAACTATGAGATCAAGACCTGAGCTGAAGCTGGATGGACGCTTAACCCACTGAGCCACCCAGGTGCCCCTGAACTGGAATTTTAAACCTTGTGCTTATCTCTGCAACCTGTTCTCTTATCTGTTATGCTGTTCTGCATTGAGGTATATTGTATATGATATTTTATTAAGTAGTTCTTGTTTGTCTAAGCCGTGCTGTTTTCTCTTTCCACTGAAACTTCTTGAGTCCCCAAGCCGTGGCCACGCATATGTGCTTTTGTCATGGAAGCGAGGCGCCTCTAAGTCCTCTTGCTTCATTGCTCAGGCTTCTGACTGCTCATTGCCTGCACCTCCACACCCCGGCCCTGCTTTCGGATCTAGCTAAAGTGATCAATTAGCCTGTCCATCCTGTCTCCCAGTTCCTGTCACTGCCAGCAGCTAGGACTCCTCCCCCATCTCTGATAGTTCGCATATTCAGACTTCAGGATCCGGCACAAGTATAGTAGTATTTTCATAAACTGGGAAGGAAATCCACACAATTTTACAGGGCACATGAAGTAGATTAGCAGAGGTAGACTGACGCCACTTAACAAGAGTGCTGTGGACTTACGTGTGTTTGCTTTTAATCAATTGGGGGTTTGAATTTTAAGTTTAGTTTTATTTTTTCTTAAGATTACATTCTTACCTACCTGAACGGTAAAGACAGATATCTTAGGTCACCTGGAGTGGAAGGTAAGGGCTCATGATCAGTGATTTAGGGTGGGGACTGGGTGTGGCGTCCCTGAGCCAGCTGGACAGGAGGTCCTTTCATAGTTAATTCTCTTTCCCTAATTATATCAAGAATTTTCCATCATTGTTTTTAATGTTTATTTTTTTGAGAGAGAGAAAGAGACAACTGGGGGAGGGGCAGAGAGAGAGAGGGAGACTGAGTTTGAAGCAGGTTCCAGGCTCTGAGCTGTCAGCACAGAGCCTAATGTGGGGCTTGAACTCACAGAGGGCAAGATCATGACCTGACCCCAAGTCAGACGCCTAACTGACCGAGCCACCCAGGTACTCCAAGAATTTTCCATCATTTTTATGTGTGACCTGAGTCGTTACCCCAAATGATCTGTGTTTTGAGTGAGGCTACTATGCAAGCTTGTTGTGCCTTTCGAATGGGATCTAGCAAGATCCCCTAAATCTGAGGAGTTTGATCAGCGTGGTTCTCTAAAATTACAAGTTTTCTCCCTTGTAAGTTTTTAAAATTTATTTATTTATTTTTGCGTGAGAGAGAGCGTGAGCAGGGGAAGGTTAGAGAGAGAGGGGGAGAGAGAGCCCCAGGGAGGCTCCAGGCTCCCACTTGTCAGCACAGAGCCTGACTTGAGGCTTGAACTCACCAACCGAGAGATCATGACCTGAGCCAAAGTCAGACACCTAATCGACTGAGCTACCCAGATGCCCCTCCCGCTTTGACTTTTAAGACCCACGGTATTAGTACAGTTTTGTGATTGGATGATACTGTTGCTCCCCTTCTTTGGGGTAACAGATTCTCCTTTACTGGGAGAGTGAGTTTGGCAGCTGTGGCTTGAGGGAAGGCTATAGGACCTAAGAGTAGAAGAACTTGAGTCTGAGGCTAGACCCGCCCGTTTACTAGTTCTCTGCCCAGTGGGCTGGACCTGGCAGCACCGGAACCTCGTCTTCTCCATCTGTAGCATGGGTACAGTCACCTCTGCTCTGCCTGCTAAGTCCCACAGTAGGTCAGGCATGAAAAATGCTTTCTAAATTCTATGATGGAGCATAACTGACTTTAGTGGAAGTGTTTTATTGTTCTGACACTGATTACCATATATAAAGAGGCAGCTATGTGGCCTTGGGCACGCTGCTGCTTCTCTCTGATTTTTCTCACTTGCAACCCAAACTGACCCCAGAGAGTTGTGGGATACTGTGAGGTCCTGGAGCACAGAAAATGCTCAGTCACAATTAGCTTATTACTGGGAGGTGGCATCATACTGACTTCCCAGGAATTGACAAGCTCCAGCCCCTGCTAAACCCCTGAGACTCCTCATAGTAACATGGGGTTGCCACTGTCTTCATCGTTTTAGCAAATTTAGTTCACATCCTAATGAGAATTGAGGTCACAGGAGTTTAGTATTAATATTAAAAACCTTGAACTAAATTGCAGACAGGCAGAAACATTCTGGAGTTCTCCACCCATCTCCGCCTCCAGGAGCTGGATTGTTATCTGAAAACAAGTGGGCTGGTTGGAGTGCTCCCACGGCTAGGGACAGATCTTCCTCCTGCGGCCCCAGCCCGGGGTGGCGGCTCTCACGTGAACCATGTGTGGCTGTGCCCCCAGCACCGCGTGTCTGTACTCGGAGGGCAGGTCCAGTTTAGACCAACGCGCCCTTCTTCAAATACTGGCTTTAGAACTGACCTTGCAGGCAGGCAGTGTTATCTGGCATATGGTGTGGTGGGCCCTTCTGGCTCAGTCTCAGGCAGAGAAGAGCTGGCGCCAACCTGTACCGGCCGCCCAGAGTGGGCTTGGATTTTCAGCAGTTTTGTGAGCCACTTGCCGTTACGTTGGCAGCTTGAACTTGGCTGTGCTGGGAGCATTTGCACCATGCAAACTGGCAGACTTTACATAAGCCACCGCCCTCTCCCCAGCGCCCCCCCCCCATCCCCCGGCCCATTGTTCAACAGCAGCATCCCGGGGTTTCCAGCAGGAGTCAGAATCCTGACATTCTAGCCTTCCTCCTCCCCCCCTCCCTCCCAGGCGGGTAGAGCTGGAGTGAAGCTGATTTCCTTTGCGAGACAGAACTGAGAAAGCCATTTCTGTCGAACGAGGGCCATGTTGTAACTGTTACGGCTTCCGAGGGGGTGTAGAAAGTTTGCGTAGACCTGGCGGTCCTGGGCTCGTCTGCCTTGGAGTGGAAGAGTATCACTTTAAGAATCACTTCAGGGTTCGTTCCCGGGTTTCAGCACCAAAAAAAAAAAAAAAAAAAAAAGAATCACTTCAGGAAACACACATTTTCAGGAGACAGATGGCCTGTCCTGTACCCCATTGGCCCCAGTGTGACACAACGGAGATGTCAGCCCTGTTTTACTTTCTGGTTAAAAATGTGCAATTCTGAGAGATATAGTGATCTAGCCCAAGTCACACAAGTCTGCAGCAGGACGTAGAATAGAATAAAGCGATCCGGGGGCACCTGGGGGACTCAGTCGCTTGAGAATCTGACTTCTGCTCAGGTCATGATCTCACAGTCTGTGAGTTCGGTCCTTGCATCGGGCTCTGTGCTGACAGCTCAGAGCCTGGAGCCTGCTTCGGATTCTGTGTTTCCGTCTCTCTCTGCCCCTCCCCGGCTTGCACTCTGTTTTTCTCTCTCTCAAAAAATAAAACATCAAAAAAAAATAAAATAAAAAAAAAGAATAGAGCAAGCACAGCAAACGTGTAATTTTTCAGAATGATTTAAAGAACTAACATATATATGTTTTAAAAATTACAGAAGCCTATTGCAATCACACGGCTGCCTTTCAAACCCTTTTTGTGGATGACCACTGATTTGTGTGTGTGTCATGTTTTGAAATTTGGGAGTCCTGGGAAGGAATGCCGTCCGCCTGGATCCTCACCTCACATTGCAACAGTGCCTTGAAACCAGTTGCATTTCAAAATGTTCTATCTGGAGGACTTATCAGGGCCATGGCCTTGGAAGGAACTTCTGCCTCCCCATGTTTGTTAAACAAATGCGTGAGCGCGTGGGGCGTGTGATCTCTCCTGTGGTGGAACACTCCCTCCTTTTGTTTCCAGCCTCCAGTCCACTGAAATTTCTTTTCAAGGGGGTTGTATTTGTGTATACTTCAGATATACATACAAATATTTTTTATAGGGAATGAAAAAGAGCCGGATAGATGCAAAAAAAATTGGTCCTCTCAAACTGGCCGCCCTGAATGGACTCTCCCTGTCTCGACTGCCTCTGCCGGATGAAGGGAAGGAAGTGCCTGCCAGAGCCACCAATGACGAGAGGGTACGTGCGGGACTGTGGGCCGGGGGGGCCTCCTCTGGGAGCATCTGTGAAACGCTGCCAGAGCGCCTTGTTGAGATGTTAGTGAATTTTCGAATACATTTAATCATCACGAATGAGTGTCGTTGAGGCAAATCTAACAGATGACTTTAGAGTAAATGTTGATTTTCTTTGTTTCCTAATGTTGCTCTTGACCTTCTCCCAGCCATCTACAGCAGTTTTGATATTCGATGGCTTTAAATTAGAGGAGACCTACCAGTATATATGAGTGCACGGGAGATGCTAACTGCTTTTGTCGCACTGAAAATGTATCTCAAGAGTAAACAGCGGATGTTTCATGGCTTTCTTTGTGACCAAGATATATTTGCTCTCAGGCTTTTTTATAATACCAAAATCAGACAGGCACGAATTAATGCTAACTAAAAAAAATTCATTTGCTGACATCTGGACCATGGAGATAATTTTGAATATTTATTCCTTTTTTTCAGTTCTTATGTATTAGAACTGAATTAGATTAGAACATTGAAGCGTTGGTTCACAGGGATTGGAATTGGTTCTTCTACTCTAGGGTTTACTGTTCTCTGGGGGAATTTTCTGACCCTTAGGAGTCAAAGAATTGACTTTAGATTTAGAGAAAACGAATTCAACAAATTATCTTAGGCCAGTTTTCACCTTTAAACAGAACTCTGCATTCTACGTCTTACCAACAAGGTGATTTCATTTGTTGTTTGTTTGTTTGTTTGTCTTTTAAGTTTATTTGGAGTGCCCCGGTGGCTCAGTCAGTTCAGTGTCCAACTTTAGCTCAGGTCATGATCTCACCATTCAGAGTTCGAGCCCGAAGTCTGGCTCTGTACTGACAGCTCAGAACCTGGAGCCTGTTTTAGATTCTGTGTCTCCCTTTCTCTCTCTTCCCCTTTCCCCACGCTCTGTCTCTCTCTCTCCCTCTCCCTATCTCTCAAAAATAAATAAACATTAAAAAAAAGTTTATTTATCTTGGGGGGGAGGAGCAGAGAGAGGTGGAGACAGAATCCCAAGTAGGCTCCGTGCTGGCGACCCAGAGCTCAACAAGGGGCTCAGACTCACAAACCATGATATCATGACCTGAGCTGAAGTCAAGACGCTCAACCAGCTGAGCAGCTGAGCTGCCCCTCATTTGTTATTTTAATTCTTATTGTTAAATAGTTTAGCTTGTTAAAAAGTTAGCTTTGGTTTCACCTAGAGTTTTCGTATTAGTTAATGCTAGACTTGAAGCAGAAAACAAGACTTCACATTTGCCGTCAGAATGCAGCATGGACGTGTGACTGCACTCATTCCACGTATTCCGTTTTACAGTGTAAAATTTTGGAACAGCGGCTAGAACAGGGAATGGTATTCACGGAATACGAAAAAATTCTTAAAAAGCGACTAGTTGATGGGGAATGCGCAACAGCACGACTCCCTGAAAACGCAGAAAGAAACCGGTTCCAAGATGTCCTTCCCTATGACGATGCCCGAGTGGAGCTGGTCCCAACTAAAGAAAACAATACTGGTTACATCAACGCGTCTCATATTAAGGTGAGCAGAACGGGCAGGGATCAGACACAGGCCGTGAGGTTGTGAGTTAAATCACAAGAACGATAAGAAGTATATTTGTGTCTGTATTCTAAAAACAGCCTACTTTGAACCATTGTAACCAATGATGTTACAAACTGGGACATGCCTTCACCCCGGCTGGACAGGGACTGTTTACTACCAGAGCCCAGGCCACATGTGCCCTTCCCAGGTGGCGAGCCGCTCGGCCCCAACACTGTTGCCAGGGCCCCGGGAGCACTCCTCGGCCTCACGTTAGGACTTTATTCTTCTAAATCCGAAGGTCTCTTCCTGCCTCCCAAATTCTCTCCAGAGCGGCAGAATTGCTAGTTTTTCCTGGTCACCTACATCCGTTAATTCTTACATGATAAGAGTGTCCGGGTTGCCAAAGCTTTTCCTCGTGAGGGTGCTGTTCTCTGCATCTTCCCTGTAGTCGCTTTTCCACGTCATTCTGTTCCTGGGAGATGCAGAGCCACCGTTCCCTAGCAGAGTGACGCCGTCTGGCTGGGGGAGCGGTACCCCCATTAGAATGGGGACAAGTGAGGGGTCCCCGCTGGTTGGCACTCGCTCTCCTGCATCATTGTGCCTCTTGTTGTCTTCTGGCTAGAGGTCCACTTTTGGTATTTCAGGACGGAGAAGTTTCCTGATAGAGTGAAGGAGGAAGGATCCAGGGCCAGGCCTCTTTCTTCTTTCCCACATTTTATTTCGTTTACAAGTGATACTCGATGAAAGCCTTCCCCTGGGAGGCTTTTACAAGAGACCCGACATTCTGCCCGCAGAGGCCGGCACCCTTGACGCCCTTGGGGAATCTGTGCACGTGCTGTGTACTCGGGTCTGTGGAATATCTCCTTCCGTCTCCTGACTGGGTGCCTGAGAACGGAGCCAAGTTGTAGACCCGTGGGGGGGTTTCAGAATCAGACGCAGGCTGAGGAATGAGGGAAGGTGCCTGAGCTTCACAATTCCTGGGCCATGTAACACGCGTGGGACCTGGGACCTTCCTGTACTTTCCTCTGAGTAAAGAAGCGCCGATGCCTCCCCCGCAGGCTGTCCATCAGACACCAACCCCCACCCCGCCCCCCCAACAGCTATTCGCCGTGGTGACTAGTAGGTCCCAGGGCCCCTGCCACCATGCGAGGGAGCCCTCAGTGAGGGGACGCGGCCAGGAGTTAGGAGGGTGTGGGCAGAGCAGCCCCGGGCACTTGGGAAACGGTCCCCGTGGCCGCCGGATGTCAGGGCATGTGGGGTCTGACCCAGCTCTCCTGACTGCGGTTCCAGCAGCGGCTGTGTTACCTTAGCCTGTGCCCACGGAGGCGCAGTCTTCGGTGGAAACTGTGTATCATTCCGGAGGGTGATCTTGACCTCCGTTCAGAGGCAAGACCACTTGGAGCAGGAATATTTTTCCTTCTCTAGAAATCTGCCATTTAACCTCGGTTTTGGCTTCATTGTTGATTTTTTTTCCCCAATGCGTTTAGCACTTCATGAGGGGAAACCGTTTGAGTTTTAGGATCCTATTGTGTTGATACAGTTTTTGTAAGAAGAAGAACCGTAACAGCAGCAATAACCACGGTTTACTGAGAACCTGTTATGTGCAGGCACCGTATGTAGGGACTCAGCTAATCCTGCCAGGTGACTCCTCCGATCGCTGTGAGGGTTTGTGATGCTTTTTATTTTACAGATGACAACACAGCCCGAGAGGTTAGGCAGATTGTCGCAGGCTCGTATTGTGAATTCAGGGTGCCGAGGTTTATGAACGGGTAGTCAGGGAATAGTGTTAACAAGGGGAAGCAGAAGAATAAGCGAAGGGTGTTTATTCTGAATGAGTCCGTTCATTTGTTAGTAGCACCATGACCAAACATGCACACGTGTGTGCGTACATACATATATGTGCCGCGTGACTTTGAAAACCTTCTCTGATTTCAGGTCTCCGTCAGCGGAGTTGAGTGGGATTATATTGCCACACAGGGACCGTTACAGAACACCTGCCAGGATTTTTGGCAGATGGTGTGGGAACAGGGAATTGCCATCATAGCAATGGTGACCGCAGAGGAGGTGAGTCCTCCTTTCTCCTCGTTGATTTCCTCAGCCTCCAGGAAGAGTCCTTGGGGGTCGTGGGGAGCCCTGGCCCCGAGAGGTGGCGGCGGCCGGACCGCAGTTCTGCTCGCCGGACACGCTGCCCGGATGGGAGCGCCTTCGCTGCTGGATCTTGTGTCAGTTTTGACAGCACTTGTCTTTTTATTTTTGAATGTTTATTTATTTGTTTTTGAGAGTGAGAGTGGGGGAGAGGGCAGAGAGAGAGAGAATCCCAAGCAGGCTCTGTGCTGTCAGTGCAGAGCCTGACGTGGGGCGTGAACCCGTGAACTGTGAGATCGTGACCCGAGCCAAAACCGACCAGGTGCTCCTGACCGAACTTGTCTTTAACAGGAGGGCGGAAGGGAGAAGAGCTTCAGGTATTGGCCACGACTTGGTTCCAGGCACAACACCGTCACCTACGGGAGGTTTAAGATCACGACCCGCTTCCGCACGGACTCCGGCTGCTATGCCACCACGGGCTTGAAGATGAAGCACCTGCTCACAGGGCAGGAGAGGACGGTCTGGCATCTCCAGTACACAGACTGGCCTGAGCATGGCTGTCCGGACGACCTCAAGGGATTTCTCTGTAAGTGTCTTCATTCCCAGCACAGCCTCTGCCTGAGTCATCCACACAGAGGAAGACTTGGGCTCCTGAAATACTCCCTTTATGTTGTTTCATAGACGCTTCAGACTTGGTTTATTTTATCTTGTTTTACTTTAATTTATCTTTTCAAACATTTTATTTATTTATGAGAGAGAAAGAGAGCGCCTGGGGAAGGGGCAGAGAAAGCGAGGGACAGAGGATCGGAAGCTGGCTGTGCGCTGACAGCAGAAAGTCTGATGGGAGGCTCGAACTCATGAACCGTGAGATCACAGCTCCTCTGACTGAGCCACCCAGGCGCCCTTATTTTATTTTATCTTTAAATGTTTATTTACTTAGTTTGAGAGAGAGAGCGAGCGAGAGAGAGCGAGCACTCATGAGCCTGAGCAGGGGAGGGGCAGAGAGAGGGAGAGAGAATCCCAGGCAGGCTCTGTGCTGTAACCGTAGAGCCTGACCCTGGGCTCAGACTCACCACCCTGAGATCATGATCTAGACCAAAATGGAGAGTTGGATGCTTAACCGACCGAGCCACCGAGGCGCCCCTGGACTTGCTCTAAAATAACAGTTGTAAGTGTTCAGTGGAGGTTTCGCAGAAGTGTTTCAAGTATAACTTGGTAGCAAGTAGACGGCCGTACTGGACCCTCAGAGGCCGTCTCCTCTGCTGGATTTTGTAGATGAGAAACCGGAAGCCCAGGCAGAGGCAGCGACTCCCCCAAGATCACACTGCCCGTTAGTGGTACCGGCGCTCTTTATCCAGAATCCTCCTAGTCGTGGTGATAATCTGAAAACTGTCAGTTTGGTGGGCCTTAATCCGTAAAATTACTTTTCTGTTTCTGACATCTCACAGCGTACCTCGAAGAGATCCAGTCTGTTCGACGCCATACAAACAGCACCAGTGAACCAAAGAGCCCCAACCCTCCGCTACTGGTCCACTGCAGCGCAGGGGTGGGGAGGACGGGCGTCGTCATCCTGTCGGAGATCATGATCGCCTGTCTGGAACACAACGAGGTACTGCTGCCCTCTCTCGGGTGGCGGACCGGTGGGCGGGGCCGAAGGCGGGGGAAGGAAAGCGGTCTAACAGTTCTTTCTGAACAAGTTCCCAGGGGGTTTCTTCTAGAACACGCTGAGGTAGCAAGGAGGGTCTGTCTGCTGACCGGATGTCTGCGCGGGCCGCCCTGCTCTCTGCAGGGGAGCGCCCTCCCCTCATGGCTGTCTCCCCACGCAGGTGCTGGACGTCCCCAGGGTGCTGGACATGCTGAGGCGACAGAGGATGATGATGGTGCAGACCCTCTGCCAGTACACGTTCGTGTACCGGGTGCTCATTCAGTTCCTGAGAAGCTCCAGGCTCATATGAGCCCCCACCGCTGGTCACGGGGACCGGTCCACCGTGGAGGCGTTGACGGCGAAATGAAGGGCTGCCTAACTCCGACTCCCTGGGGTCCCCGGGCCTCCAGAGACAGACGGACTGACGGGCATGGAAGGAGCGGCGGGGGGCCGGGGCCGGAGGCGGGGGGCCGGGGCCGCAGAGACGCCCAAGAAGGACTGGTTCCCAGGCCTTGCCCTGCTCCGCTCCGCGCTGTCCCATTTGCGGTACTTGCACACTTTGTGGAGGTTGTGTTTTCCAGACAATTCTCTGTTTTCCTGAAGCTCTGCAGGGCAACTCTGGCAATCATTAAGGCGCATAGATTTCTATCTTAAACTAGTTTTTGATAATGGAGTTTTATTTTATGACTTAAAGTATTTGGGGTTTTCTTGTGGAGGAACTGTAACGCTCTGGGGGAGTGGTCCAGGTGTGATTGGTTCCTGTATAGGTTTGTATCTAAAACCATGCTATCTCTTGTTAGTTTTCAAGGTACTTCGCAGATTCGTTACCAAACCCAGCACCACAAGAAGCAGCTAAAAGTGTTATTTTGAAACACGAAAAGCATTTTTATATTCAGAAAATTTTTTATCCAAAAAATTCTATATATTTGTACCTTCTGTTTTTTCCAGATGAGAGTTCAACTCATTAAGGTACTGAAATGAATGAAGGCACATGATTGAAAACACAAGAGAATAATCGGATTCACTATATTATTCAGTATTATTGGTAAACCAAAATGAGTTCGATTTTATTGGTTGGAAATGAGTTGGAAAACCATTGCATAGGGTGGTTTTGAGCACTTTTTTATTAAAGACAGACCTGAGTTTTAACATCTGTGTTGCTTTATAGATGAACCAGTAAGAGTGGACCTTGCTTCAGAAGGAGTGTTTTGGAAGAGCTAAGGAGTAAGCGCACGTAGGATGGTTGGGGCAAGAGTGAGTGCAGTGTAGACCCAAGATGCCTTTGACGAAAGTGCAGTATTAACTATCCTCAGACTGAGAGGTGGGGGGCGGAGAGAGGAGAGCTTGGGAGTTTGGGGGCTGAGGCCCCCACGGATGGTGGGTGTCCCCGGAAATTCCCGAGCTGTTGCTGGCAGGGACTCTCTTTCCTTGGAGTTTTTTACACCTAAACTCCTTTTTTTAATAAATGAGGTCCGGTTTCGATGACCAACAAAAGCCTTTGAAGGGGCTTTCTTTTCTTTTGATTGAAGGAAGGGAAGAGTTGATAATTTCCCAAAACTACAGCCCAAACCTGTGGGGGTGCCAGAGATCGCTGTGGTGTTGAAGAGGTGCTTGGGTTCCAGCCCCCCGACCTCCTAAACTTCACCCCTGAGGTCAGTTTTAGTGTCTTGGTTCCCCGCTCCCCCCTCCCCCACTCTGTTGAGGTGCACCGGGTTCGGTGGGCAGAACCAGGCTGAGTTAGAGACAGAGAGTGTCGCCTTTGGTCCGGGCTGAGATGGCCTTGTCACGGAGGGACTTGAGTAGGTCCGAGGACTAATTGGAACACGTAGCTGAGGAACCGTCTTGTTTTTCCTTCTGGGGCTGCGTCTGCTTCCAAGATGTCCCATGCAGGGCTCTGCCCCTAATTGCGGTGTCCTAGGGGTGGTTCTGATTTCTACGTTCACCCCTAAAGCAGTTCAACTCGCTGTGGTGACCGCGCAGTGTGTGTGGCCCTAGGGGAGGCAGGCTTTCCTTCATACAGTGTGGCTCTGCCTGTCTCTAAGTTACCCAGAGCCCACCCCCCCAGGAAACATCAGAAGATATTCACGAAAACGAACACTGGAAGCGGAAGTGGGCACAGCGCTCACTTAGGGACAAAATGTCCATTTAAAACCCAGAGTTGTTTTAAGAGTCCCGTTTAAGTGACAGCAGACCTGAGTGTGAACGGTGACAAAGAGCTCCCGGGAGAGTAGAGTCAGTCAGAGTTTTTATGATGACCTTTCCCATCTCCACACCACCTAAAGGACAGGAGCGTTTTCAGTGCTTTCTTGTCTTCCATGGTACATGTTTTTTAAATGCTTTTCTGTCAGGTTTACACATCTTGAAGTGTCCCATTGACAAGAACATACTGTAAAACGAAAATCTAAAGAGTAACATATGGTATGTTTGTCTTCCAGTTGTAATAATTGTAAGAAAATTACTTCTGAGGGCTAAGTCATACTGTTTAAATGTCACTCTTAAAATGTCGTATGTTTGGCATAGCTTCTAAGTTCCATGTAATTTATTGTCCCTTTTGAATATTTAAACTTTTCCGGTTAGTGAATGTGAAAGGACTTCTGGGGAAATATAAATCTGCATTACTGGACTTGGAAATGATGTGATTTTCCAGAGTGAACTGTGCACTGTTGATGCTTGGCCGGGTGCGGCTGTCTGCCGGGTCCACGGTGCCTCCGTCCCTTGCGTCTTCTCGTTCCTCGGGAGTCTACCTTTCATATCAAAATTACCAAAATGTACATTTTCCCAAAAAGCAGGTTATGAGCCAGTATTTCCCAGCAGGTCAGTGTTGGCATCGCTGACATCAGTCTTGCTGATTAGCGGGGTCTTCAAAAAAAAAAAAAAGATTTTTATTTTTACATAATCTCTACACCCAACGTGGGGCTCGAACTTACGACCCCATGACCAAGAGGCACACACTCCTCCCAGCCTGGCGCCCCTAGTGGGGTCTTTTGATGGCATATTCTCCCCGAGTTTTGAGCACAGAAAGTATTCATTCGGAATGTTAATTATAGTCATGATTAATCACTTTTTTTCTGGAACACCTACTGTGAAGTATTCTGAAAGCCCTAGTACTTATCCTTTAAAACCCTTTGGCAGAATTGAACCAGAATTTGGACTTACAATGTTTCCTTAGAAGCTTCCAGAAAGAGCAAGATCTAAACAGAAACACAGAGGAGGAGAGTGTCAGGCTGGAGGACGGAGTGATGACGGGGGGCAGAGCCGTCTTTTTGAAGCTTTCGTCGTCACAAGAAAACAGCCCCTTCGGATGGGTTGATGTGTCAATATTCACAACATTAAGAAAATACAAATATATATCATATATTATATAAAACCTTGCATGTTTTAAAATCTACAACTGGAGATCAGCTGTACCTTAGGACCAGGTTTGAGATTTGCTGAACAAAAGGAAACAATTACTATTTATTGTAAATCATTTTTAAAATCAGGCTTTTAAAAATTTTTTATTGAATTGAAGTCATCTCTACACCCAACATGGGGCTCAAACTCGGCACCCTGAGATTGAGTCACATGCTCCTTGCGCCAGCCAGGCATCCCTAAAATCAGACTTTTTAAGGGAACTCTTTGGTATATAAATATTTAGGGAACTTGTTTCCCATCAAGATTTTATGTGGAACAAGCTAAAACTATCTTTTTCCAGGTTAAAGTCTATTAAAAAAATCTAAATTGGAGGGGGCTTTTTATATAGCTGAGGGATAGACATTTCAAACATAGAGGAAGAGGGACATTAAGGATTTGCCTGGAAAAAACATTTCTCAAAAGAACATGAGGTTTTCAAATTCCTCTAGATGAGGGCTCCGTTCCAGTATCTACAATTCTAGAAAAACCAGGAAACATCAGAAAGTGCAGTTGTTTAAGGTGTGCATGCGTTGGATAAAGGATTTTCAGAAGCAATTGAACATTTCCTTGGATGGTTTAAAGTGGCCTCCTTTTCTGTATATTACAGACAGCTCCCAAATAAAAACCGTGCTCCAGAATCTCAGATGTATGTGTGTTGACTTATTGGGAAATGTAGTAATACCTCCCCCATGTCAGCCGTATTCCAAGTGGGTGTTAACTTCTTGGTATGTCCCTCAAAGCGTGTTCAAACTCTCAGGGCTCTGTAAAGGGAAACTGTGGTAGAGACGCAAAGGGCCAATAATCTGAACTCAGAAAGAGCAGTCTTCCTCCCTGCCGCACCCGGTGGGGAGATCGGAGGAGTTCTCTGCTGGTGGGGACCCAGCCTCAGCAAGCAGTTGGTCACTTTGACCGGTGTTTGCTGAGAGGACTCCGCATAAGTGACTTTCCATCCAGTTTCCCTCCAGTGTTACAGAAACCCGAATGGCTCGGGAAGGGGAGGGAGCAGGACAGGACGGGATGGAGTGAGCCCAGATGGCCCCTTGAAAGCTCCATGAGGCAGGGCAGGGGTGACGGAGGGTGAATTGGCAATACACTCCCCTACCTTTCCTGCTGCCCCTTAAATATCCTCCCTTTACTGTCGTTGGCATCAGTGCAAAGTGGAGGATGGGCCAAGAGGGAAGTTCAAGGTCTGTGGCCCCAGCTCAAGGCAGCCATTTCAAGGCTAAGATTTCCACACAAACAGTATAGGTAACGTAGGGTCTGGGTGCACGTCATGTTTCCAAAAATGACACCGTGTATTTGAGAAATTAGGTTTCAAAAATCTAGGGTAAATCTAAACTTTTTTGAACATGTTGGTAGGTTAAGGGATAAGTAACCACTTACTTATTTTAAATTATGCTTAATATAAATAAATACAAATGGATGACAAGAAAGGAATAATCAAACTTCTGGCTGCAGAAGTAACAGTGCGGCTGTTCATTTTTGAAAATTACCAACTAGCTGTATAAATCTTTCGGCCATTATTCCTTAGCTTCCGTTGAGCGACTTCGTGGTTTGTACTATTAAAAGACTTAAAATCTCTGAAAGCCTTTGGCTTTAAATCTATAATACAGTGTATCCTCGACTGGCCATAGCAGAACGCGATGCCGCTCTAACAAATCTGCAGTTTGAACTGAACTGGTTCATTCTTCAGCTGTGTAAAAATACCTCTACTCCATGTAAGTTGTCAAATGTGTATACTAGGGACATTTTAACTGCGCACGTGGATTTTTTTTTTAATGTTTATTTTTGAGAGAGAGAGAGAGACAGAGTATGAGCTGGGGAGGGGCAGAGAGATAGGGAGACACAGCATCTGAAGCAGGCTCCAGGCTCTGAGCTGTCAGCACAGAGCCTGACATGGGGCTCGAACCCACGAGCTGTGAGATCATCACCTGAGCTGAAGTCAGATGCTTAACCAACTGAGCCACCCAGGCGCCCCTGTATCTGGGTTTTAAATTCACAATCTAAAAACCTGTGGGAAAAAAATCTATAGTATTCACTCTTAGGAGCAAGCGTGTGACTGCCAAAGAAATTCAGGAGGTTGGATTATCTGCTTTAACCCGAACATGCATCTGGCCTCAATTTGGGGGACAGGTTAATGAGACTAGTAAGAATTAATGACAACTGGCTTTCCGTGTCAACCTGCTGGTTTGCCAGCCGAGGAAATCTGAACAAATGAACATGGGGGAGAAGCTCAGTCACGCATTTTGCAGAAGAAAAAATAGCACGGGCCGTTACGCTGTCACGCTCAGGAGCCTAGAGGCTTATTAGAAATCACTTGAAATTAATGGACACTAAACAAGACAAATCTTTTTACTTATTTTGTAGTTGTATTTTTCAAAATGTAATTTGATCTTAGAGGTTAAATATCCCAAAAGGATCTAATGGTTTTACAGTTTTACTGGAATAAAATCCAGTGCGGATACTGGTTCAGCCCAACAAATAACTGAAAACTAAGTATTCTCCAGAAGTGACAAACTTGGTCCAGACTGGATTTTTTTTAAATTTTTGTTTATTAAAATTTTTAAAAAATGTTTATTTTATTTGAGAGAGAGAGAGCACGTACACAAGCAGGGGAAGGGCAGAGAAAGAGGGAGACACAGAATCTGAAGTAACTCCAGGCTCCAAGCTGTCAGCACCGAGACCGATGTCGGGCTTGAACCCACGAACTGTGAGATCATGACCTGGGCTGCAGTCGGACACTTAAACACCCAGGAACTTCTGGGTTATTTTTCTTAAAAATCAAGGTTACAAATAATACAAAATTCAAGTTAACTCACTTGAGTCAAACAACTTTTAGGCCGGTAGAGCTCTAATGGGTTTTATTTGCATAATTTGGTTTCTGTGACATGTGGCAGGATAGAGAAATTGAAGCAGTAATTATTGTGTAGGAATGATTCTTAATGTTTTTGAAGTTTTTCTGTTAGTATCAGCTGGGACCCTTCCATGTTAGAGTTTCTCAATTGTATATGAAAAGTAGGCAGCTTAATTTCATATAGAAATGAGCTATTACAGTATTATAAAGTATATGCAATTATCTAAGCAATACAAAATGTGGGAAGAATTAAAATAGTTGTTAATATATCAAGTCTTTTAAAAGCTTGGATACACACCTTACCCAAAAGATTGATTGGCACTGGGCCATTGGAATATATATTTTTTTACTATAGTCTCACATAATTTTTTACATTATGATATGAAACATTTTTACCAGACAAATGCTAAATACTTTCCTAAGAAAATGCCTCCGTGTTTTATTCTATTGTGCTTAACTGAAGGTAATATTCTGAATTATAAATATGCTGTTTGGCTCAGATGAAGAATTACACTAACAAATCAGAACTTTGTTGTATATTTCTGAGTTGTGTGATCTGGTGCAAAACAGAAACAATGCAAACTCTACCCATAGTAAATTTAGCAGAGCATAGTTTAAACATCTAGGTAACACGTCTATTTAAGTAAAAATTCCCACAGAAGTTAATATGACTTAACAGACCTAATAAAACCCCAAATTTGCAGAAAATTTATATGGAATAACATTTTCTTAGAAAGTTGCCCTATAATTCAGGCAATGCACTGGGAAATTAACTGTACCTTTCTGACATACGAGTATTAAGAGTTGCCTAGTATTGTTTTCTGGTTTAAAAAGCAATTTTAATTGCTGTCTGAAGATCAATAATTTAAACATTTATAATCAGAAGAGCTTAATTCTAACCTGTCATGTGTTTGTACAATTGTATACGTTTAATGGGGAAAAGTTTGAATGACTGAATGTAATATATGTGAAATGAATGTATTAGTCTGTTTTTGCCATAAAAATAAATATTGAAGATATAACCCCTACGTGAATATATTAGTACAATTAAGGCTATTTTGCTTGTGATTTTTTTCACTTTAGATCTTACTGCATAGAGGCACATAATCAGTCCCATTTCCCCACTGGATTATTTCAAATAACGTACCAAACTATAGACGTTTCTTGTGGTAGGTGCCAGTCTATCGACAGGTATCTCCGCAGGAATGGATGACTTAGGAATTAGAGTGCGTCTTGCTGGGGCGCCTGGGTGGCTCAGTGGGTTGAGCTTTGGACTCTTGATTTTGGTTGAGGGTCACGTTCGCAGGGTCATGGATGGAGTTCCGTCAGGCTCCATGCTGAGCGTGGAGTCTGAGGTTCTCTGTCTGTCTGTCTGTCTGTCTGTCTCTCTCTCTCTCTCTCTCTCTCTGCCCCTCTGCCCTGCTCATGTTCTCTCTTTTGAAAAAATGTTTGGGGACGCCTGGGTGGCTCAGTCGGTTAAGCGCCTGATTTCGGCTCAGGTTATGATCTCACGGTTCGTGGGTTCGAGCTCCGCATCAGGCTCTGTGCTGACAGCTCAGAGTCTGGAGCCTGCTTCAGATTCTGTGTCTGCCTGTCTCTCTGACCCTCCCTTGCTCATGCTGTCTCTCAAAAATAACAAAGAAAATTTTTTTTTAATGTTTAGAATGCATCTTGCGAAATAGCCAGCTTCCCTAACCAGGGAGTTTGTGGAGCAATGAACCTACTTGAAGAATAAACCTTCGTCGGTGCTTCCCAACAATATCCGCTTCCCAGCAAGCAGGTCGGCAGAGCCGCTCATGCTGCCAGCCCTGTAGTGGAACTTTACGTTATTTGTCAAATGCAAACTGCATTTGTTAGTGGGGTGTTTTTTTTTTTTTCCTAGACCAGCAACAGCAGCGCTGGAAACTTAATAGAAATTCAAATTCTCGAAGGTCATCCCAGGTCCGAAAATTTCGAATCTGAAGCTGGGAGGTGGGGCCTAAGCTCTCCAGGTGCTTCTGCCGCACGTCAGGGCGTGAGGACGGCCGCAGGTGTCCGCAGCCCCGCGCGGCGGCGCTCCTTCCGCGAGCGAACGTGAACGGCCCCGTCCATGTGCCGACGTGATGAAGTGAGGTGCTGGGTCCTCCGGGCGGGCCCAGACTACCCACGAGGGTCTGCGAGGGAGGCAGGAGGGCCGCAGGGTGAGCTGTGATGAAAGAAGCAGGGGGTGGGTGGGGCGGGGAGAGCTGAAGATGCCCCACAGCTGGCCTCCAAGGTGGGGGAGGGACCGCAAGAAGAGGGGCTGCCAGCGGCATCTAGAAGCCAGAAGAAGGAAGGCGAGGGCCTCCCCTAGAGCCTCCAGGAAGAGCTCCCCTGGCCGCGGCGTGACTGTGGGACTCCTGACCTCCAGAACTGTAAGGTCATAAAGCTTTCTTTACGCCACTAAGTTTTAAGTTTTAAGTTTTTTAAGCAGCAAAAGAAAACGAGTACAACAGTATATTCTTCCTCTCAGGAGAAACAAGGTCAGCTCACCAGCTTTAGGATCTTTAAAGAACTAGGTGGGTAAGGAACCCACCAGAATGGCTAGGTGTCCTCATCTCCTAGCTTGAATGTTGGTGCAAGACAATTCCTGCGGCAAAAGGTCGGCTTTGGAGCAAAATTTATGTCAATTCAACAGTATCTTCTTCCTGGCCAAAAACTAAGCATGGATTTGTTCTTTGGGGCTGTTATTATTAGCTGAATCTGCTACTTTTAAAACGTCTGGGAAAAGCAACTAGTAGGTGATGTCCTCCCTCAAGTGTGATTGACCCAGGGGACTGCTGTCCCGGGCCGGCCCTGGTAGCACATGGAGGGTGAACGGTTACTACTGCTTTTCGATATTATTTACTAACAATTTTTAATGTTTACTTATTTTGGGGGAGTAGAGAGGCAGAGGGAAGAAGAGAAAGAATCCCACGCAGGGTCTGCACCATCAACACAGAGCCAAAGTGGGGCTCAAACTCATAAACTGCGAGGTCGTGACCTGGATTGAGATCAAGTGTTGGACCCTTAACCGACTGAGCCACCCAGGTGCCCCGGACATATTATTTCAATTATAATAAGCCCCTAAGAAGTGAGCCAAGGCTAACTTTGGCATATTAAAACTAAAACCTTTGTCTCATCTAGTCCAAACTCTTACCCAGGGGCCCAGGGTAAATTAATTCACTGGCAGCTGATTGATCTGCTTGGCAAATCATCATCTTGCCCCATAAAAGCTGCTCTGAATCTTTTCTGATTGGCTTCACGGGGTGGGGGTGGGGGATGTGAGTTTTTAAAGGGAAGATGTTGATTTATATTTTATACCATCTAAAGTGTGAACAAATGAGATTTTCTTGTAAGTTAGCAATTTGCTACATTCTCCCTTCCATGGGAGTTTACATTTCTGAGTGTAAAGAGAAGAGGAAAGTCTGCCCTGTTCTCATCTGTGGCTAACCCTCTCCGCTAGCTCAAACTATCTCCCCGCTTGAATAAATACGTTCATTCTCAAGCAGAGACAATGACCTGGGATCCAAAGAGAAATTAAGTCCTTCATCTTGAGAAGGCACATCAACAGTATTATAATTCCTACTATAGGTCGGAGGGATCCCGGATCCCAGAGCAAGCGGGAGAAATGTTGGGGACATCAGGCAAGGTCTCCCCGTGTTACAATCTGGACTGTCAGGGAAGGCCCAAGAGAGCAGTGCAGGGGAATGAAATTCTGAACAAGTAGCAAGTACAAAGGTGGGGGTGGGGAGAGAGGTGGGGGAGAGGGAGGAGAGAGAGCAGAGAGGGAGAGAGGGAGAGAGGGCGAGGAGAGAGAGAGAGAGAATCTTTGCAGTGTTTAAGAAACAAGTCATTTGATGTGCTGGACACTTAGGCTTACTTGGTGGAAGACGGCAAGGGATGAGCTGGGAAGGAAAACATGACTTTATAAAAAACGCAAAGGGACCTGGACTTTATCTTGTCAGCAGGAAGAAACTCTCCAGGTTTTTGTTGTTGAAGGGAGTGGTGATGTCTTTTTAGAGTAGTAGCAACTGCATTTCTCACACAACCTATTTAGATCTTATAGCCGAGCGACGAAGGCTCTGTAAGTAACCCGCAGTGACTGAGGCGCCCCGATTCTGGGTGGGTCACAGCTCCCAAGGAGCAAACCCGGGCAGTCTGTCTTGAAAGGCTCACTCATCAAACCTCTAGGGAGCAGAGCAGAGGATGGACTGCCGGAAGAGGTAGAGAGAAACAAAGATGCTAAGTCGGTATTTCCCAAACAACATTTACTGCCCACCTTTGCACAACTTTTACCATATCCAAGAACCATTCTTGGTATTTCTTTTCTTTTTTTAATTTTTTTTTTTTGAGAGACAGCGCAAGCAGGGGAGGGTCAGAGAGAGAGGGAGACATAGAATATGAACCAGGCTCCAGGCTCTGAGCTAGCTGTCAGCATAGAGCCCGACGTGGGGCTTGAACCCACAAACCTGAGCCAAAGCCGGCTGATCAACCCACTGAGCCATCCAGGCACCCCTCTTGATATTTATTTAAACCAACAAATCTTTCTCAACTTGAATTTCATTTTATTATTATTTGAAGTAGGCTCCATGCCCAGCTTAAAGCCCAACACAGAGCTTGAACTCATGACCCTGAGAGCAAAACCTGAGCTGAGATCAAGAGTCAGATGATCAACCCCCTGAGCCACCCAGGCACCCCTCTCCACTTGAAGTTTAAAGGGAAACCTGAGGACAAAATACCCAAAAAATACAAAAATTAGGATGGGTCATGGTCCTAGAGACCAAAAGCTATACACAGACTTAGAGGGCTGAGAAGACCAGAGACGGCAAAGCAGGCAGGCAGCAACAGGGCTGGGCCCAAAGGCTGGAGCGCCAGCAAGCCGTCCGTTATGGAGAATGCCTTCAGTAAGATGGCAGCTCCAAAGGGAGGAGAACTTGAGCCAGGGCAGGGAGTCCGAGGTAGCTGCGTTGATCATGGGGTGAGGGATTTGTGGGAGAGGCTGGGACTAAAGAAAGGATCCCTGCGGGCTCAGGGATGGAGCCCAAGTATGGAGGGGTGAAGGACGGCTGATGCGGAGACCCAGGATGGGAGGCAGCCAAGCATCGGGTTGAGAATATTTTAGGGGGTTGAGGAGGATTGTGGGATGGGAAAGGGAAGCATTGCTCAGAAGGTTAAGGGGGAGAATTCCACAGGTGGGAGCTGAGGCGTAGGCCTGGTGGTGACTTGGGGCCTAAGACACGAAGAGGAACTGGGTTGGGTGCTCAGCCCCACCATGTTGTCCTTTGGAGCTTGTCCCTGAGCCTGAATCCTGAACATGGTGGTGACAGCTTCCCATGAGTGAGACAGACCTGCCACCCATATGGCACCAGAAATCGGCTCTAATACCTCAGTGGTGTGCACCCTTTGTGGAAACACTGGTCTGGACAGGGGATGATAAGACCGAGTTAAAGACCAGAATGCTTAGAGGCCAGTGCTAAGTTTTTAGAACACCTGAGTTATTATCAAGATTATTTTGTTTTATTCTTTTATCTCCCATAGTCCCTCGGCATGAAACTCTGATGCACAAATATTCAGTTACATTATTGTAAGTGGCTGAAAAGACATGAATAGAGGGAAGTCTTCTGAGACCGATCTCTCGGGCTGCAAGGGCAAGAGGAGAGTGTCGGACTAGGTTGACAGGATGTTTGCCCTTATACAAGAGGATGATTTTTCACTTATATGACTCATTCCTCTAGTTCACTGATAACTAGAAAGTCCTTGAAGCTTTAGATACTGCAGGAAAGTGAGAAAGAAGAAACTAAAGAGATTATAGACCAGGCTTAATGTTTCAAGATCCGTGCCAGATCATAAACCACTTCCCACTGCATCCAAAATCACTCAGGTCTGGGTGAAATATGTTCTCCCGAAAAGCAACTTTAGAGACTGTGGCCAACAGCAGGGGCTCAGTGGGTGAAGCGTCCGACTTCGGCTCAAGTCATGATCTCACAGTTTGTGGGTTCGAGCCCCGTGTCGGGCTCTATGCTGACAACTCGGAGCCTGGAGCCTGCTTCTGATTGTCTCCCTCTGTCCCTCCCCCACTCATGCTCAGTTTCTGTTTCAATAATAAAAATAAACTTAAAAAAAATAAAAAATATATAAAGAAACTGTGACCACAGATCCGAGGGAGACCCCGTGGCTCTCACCCTCCATACGCTGTATATCTGCACGCCCCCTGTGTGGGCGGCACCCAGGACTTGCTTCTCACTGATGATGGAAGGTCATCCCTGTGGTGGCATTGTCCTATGGGACTCTGGCTCACTAGCAAGCAGCCATGTCACCAGCTGCCTGCACAGGGCACTGAGTGGGAGGGAACAGGCAGCCTCTAGAAGCTGAGGGCCACTGAGGGCCTCAGGCCAGCAAAGGAGGGAAGCCCTCAAGAGCTGCAGCCACAGGGAAAGGAATTCTGCCAACAACTGAAAGGAGTTCGAAGCAGATTCTCGCCCCTCAAGCCTCCAAATTAGCCTACGGGCCCAAGTGACGCCTGGACTGTAGCCTTGAGAGACCGTAACCTTGAGAGACGGAGAGCAGGCCTGTTTGAGTTGTGGTGACTCTTGATCCACGGAAATTGTGGGATAAATAATACATGTGTGTAGTTTTAAGCTGATAAATTTATGGTAATTTATTATAGAGCATAGAAAGCAGATATAGACATCTTAATATATAAAAGAAAACACAGAAGGGATATTGGATTATTGGCCATTTGGGATATTTATTAATGAAAATCAAACACCCAAAGGGCGGTCCTCAATGCTCATTTCCATGATTTTAAGAGTTGGTCCTTCCATGTCATGACTGCTGTCACCTTGGACGCCGTGAAGCTGAAGAGACGGGGAGAGTTCCGTGCTCAGACACAGTTCATTCGAGGTCTCCATCTTTTCAGTGTCACTGTCGCCTT
This sequence comes from Helogale parvula, assembly GCA_004023845.1. Classification (NCBI taxonomy): domain Eukaryota; kingdom Metazoa; phylum Chordata; class Mammalia; order Carnivora; family Herpestidae; genus Helogale; species Helogale parvula. The sequence continues at coordinate 65,489 of PJEM01003911.1, read as the reverse complement.
CAATGACATTCACAGAGGTTTCTTGGTCTGTTAAACCGTCTGAAACAGTTGGATTTTTTTCATCTGAAATGGAAGGTCCGGGATTCGTTTCATCATTCACTTGCTGAATTATAACCCTTTCTGAGCACTTGGGTTTGTAGACGGGCAGGAAAAATTCATTCGGCGAAGAGAGTCTCTGGTTCTCATCCTTCGGCAGGGCCAGCAACATATCCAGAGCTTTCTGGTACTGTTGACGCTCCTGTTGAATTGTGACATCATATTTACTTTTATAATCATTTTTTCCTGAATCCTCAGTCTGTTCAAGGTCCAGTACATTCAGCATGTCCATGTCATCCAGCTCGACTAAGTTTTCCTTGGATGTGCAGCCTAAGTCCACCTTCAGGACCCGCAGCAGGTGGCGCATTTTTTCCTGGCATTAAGATAAGAATAATCACCTTAATTAAACTAGTCTCACTGAATTGCTCTCTTGTGCAGTGTTGCTAATCTCAGCAGGATTAATACTTGTTGTCCCCATGCACCCCCCACCCTGCCCCGCCACACACACAAAAGGTACAAGGGAAAAAACCTGCTCTTATTTTTAATGCATTCTTTGAGGCTATGGAGAAACTTAAAATTCTTTCTATGTTAGAATTTTTCTAATGAATGTCAATGTAGGGAGCTGCCAAGTTCGGCCGCCTCAGGCATGGAAGTATCACTCCCTGAGGGGTATGGCCAGAAAAACAAGATTAACCATCTAGAGGCCAGGGGAGTGCATTTCCTGATCCAGGGACTGGAGACAGGCAGATGGGAGAAGCCAAATTGAACAAAAGATCAACTGCATTCGGGCTTATGCAGTGTTAATCGTACCCCTGCCCAGCGTCGCGGATGCAAGCCTGGGCTCTCCTTTAGTTGCTGTGTTTGAAATTTCAGTTTCGGTTTCCCCTTTTTCTAATAATCATTTGACCCTGTTTCCTAGCAACCAACCTAGGTCAGTTTCCCCACCCCAAACCCTATAAAGGTGTGGATATTTTCTCAATAAACTGGGCTTGATCAGAAACGCTTGTCTTGCCCCACTCTCTGTGTTCCCCTTCCTGCCCTATTCTCTCTCCCTCCCTCAGAAACCTACGACCCGATTTACCACCCCGCCGGCTGGTTGGGGACATGACATCTGAAGAAAGACAAACCTCCTCCAAATGATGTTTATTTTGTTTTATATGTCGCTCAAATAGTCGTTCTAAAAACCTAGAAATGATAAATAGAAATGTTAACATCTCAAAATCAAAAAATCAACTAAATACAAAATGGCCACACAATAACAAAACTACTAAAGGTTGGAAAATATTTTTTTAGATTATCCTTTTTCTTTCCAAAACTAAACACTAATCCTTCCCTGTTCTGTCAAGTTCTCCAATTTGGGAGCTAATATGGCTTTAAGTTATATTACAGATGCCATTGTTTCTGAAAGATTACATACCACTTACGTTTCTGTGAATAAAATACTTTGAATGAGGTCCAACAGTTCCCTTCTCTCTGCCCTGGCCACACACCAAAAGCTTTCTCCTTTTCCTCTCACACACATATGCAAATACCAAAAGCCTCTCCCTCCCTTTCTCTCTCACATACACAACCTTCCCCAAATGAAACCCGAAAGAAAATTCTTATACAGAATTATTTTATAAATTATACTTGAAAAAAACTCCAATGATGATAAATTCACATAATAACCTAAAAGCTATCACTTATTAAGTGCCACTAAGGGCTAGACATTTGTGTTAGACACATAATCATTAGACCCCTAATCAGGACCAACACTGGGAGAAAGGCATGTAAAGATCATTTTAAAGATGAGAAAATACTCTAAGATGATGATTTCCTCTCCCCTAAGGTCAGAAGCCATTAAGAGAACTTAACCTAGATGTGTCTGGCTCCAGAGAAATTCTTGCAACTATACCACACTTGTCTTGCTATCATATGAATGTTTCTATGCCTTTGCTGAAAAATAACTCCTTTGTTACCATTTTGTATTATCAATGAAGTTAGCTAGTCTTAGATTCAGTAGTTCTGAATTACTTAGCCATTTAAAAAAGCCCAAGGAATCCATAGTCTATCTTTAACAAACAATACATACTATTTGGGTATCAATTATGTTTTTTCTAATCAACTCATATATTTTGAGCATCTTTCTGTATCAATACATTCACTTCATTTTAAAAATTATTTTAATTTAAAAAAATTTTTTACATGTATTTATCTTTGAGAGAGAGAGACAGGGTAGGGAGAGAGGGAGACACAGAACCCAAAGCAGGCTCCAGGTCTGAGCAGTCAGCACATAGCCTGATGTGGGGCTCAAACTCACTAACTGTGAGGTCATGACCTGACCCAAAGTTGGACGCTTAAGCGACTGAGCCACCCAGGCACCCCTCACTTCATTTTTTTAAAAGTTTATTTAAGTTTAGAGAGATAAAGAGTGAGCACAAGTGGGGGAGGGGCAGAGAGAAAGATGGAGGGAGAGATTCCCTCCCACAGTGGGGCTCGATCCCACAAATCAGTAGATCATGATCTGAGCTGATATCAAGAGTTGGACACTCAATTGGCACCCCCATGAAAACATTTATTTATTTGAGAGCGAGCGAGAGAGAGTGAGAGCGAGAGAGAGCGAGAGAGAGAGAGAGAGAGCGTGTGAATGGGAGGAGGAACGGAGAGAGAATCCTGTGCTGACAGCATGGAGCCTGATGCAGGGCTCGATCCCATGAACCACAAGATCAGGACCTGAGCTGAAATCAGGAGTCGGATGCTTAACTGCTGAGCCACCTGGGTGCCCCCTAATCACTGTTTTTAAATGAAAGAAATAAATAGAATTATTATAAAAAACTTAGGTCTCTTTGGTGTATCTTTGTATAGCAATAATACAAATGTTTGCTTTAATTAAAAGAAAAGCTTCACATAAGACTCGAAACAATTCACTGGAGATGTTGTGATTGACACCATACAGCAGAGCGAGCCTTACACGTGGTGGAGGCCTCAGACACGTAACATAAAGTGAGGCTCACTGCCTGGTGAGCTTTGCATAAATAAAGGTCCCAGCTGATTCAGGACCACACAGTTTCCTTAGGATGTGCACTGTCTAATCTGGTTTTGCAAACTTTCCATTTCACTTACAGCGTGTAAACCTAGCCTTTAATTTGTCCTCACTTTACTAGTAATAGTTGTAACAAAAATGCTTGCCTTTGATTCTTGTGACAAGTTTCAAATAGTGAAATGAGATAATGGATCTTTGCAAATAAGAACGAAAAATCAGTTCACTAGTCTATTATAACTAAGAGATATAATAGTAATTTTGGGGTTTTTTTGTAGACTCTATGGGATTTTTACATGAATGACAATGTTGTCTGTGAATAAAGACAATTTTATGTCTTCCAAATATGGATATCATTTTTCTTTTTTTGTGATAGATTTTTAAAGTTGAAGTATAACTGACATACGTTATATTGGTGTCAGGGGCACAACATAATGATCAGTATTTGTGCATATCGTAAAATGATCACCCAAATAAGTCGAGTTAACATCCAGTACCACACAGTTACAGAATTTTTTTTTGTGATGAGAACTTTCAAGTTCTTCTCTCTCAGCAGCTGTCAAACAGGCAATGCAGTCCTATTAACTACAGCCAGCACCCTGCACATGCACTACACCCCCACAGCGTATTTATGTTATAACTGGAGTTGTATCTGTTGACCACCTTTACCCACTGTGCCCACCCCCACCCCTGGCAACTGCCAAGCTGTTCTCTGCATCTAAGAGATATAACAGTATTCATATGAGTAAAACCGCTCTGTTAACTGCCCAACCTGTGACCTTGCCTCATATAGTGTGAATTAAACATTCTTTACGATTTGCTACCAGTTCTAAGATTATGTCCCCCCAAGAAAGCAGTATAATTTTTCATTTCCTAGTATGTGGAAATAACTTTAAAAAAATTAACAGGAAAAGTATTTAATGTACTGTTCGATAACCATAATTAAAAAATCTAACCTGTTTGAAAATAAACCAAGTTTCAGAATTTCATCTGTTACATCTTCAATGAAACTCAGATACAAGAGTTCTTCCTCACTGTGAAGACAAAGACACAGCATAAAATTATTTCTTACTTACTCTGAACACTATAGGAAATAGAAGTACCTAATTAGAAACCTCTATCTCTGCTATGACAAATGTACTGCTATCTCATATTACAGAGAGAAATATTATACAACAGACTATGTCTACCTTTTTTTTTTTAATATTTATTTTTGAGAGAGAGAGAGAGAGAGTGCAAGCAGTGCAGGGGCAGAGAGAGAGGGGGGTAGACATAAAATCTGAAGCAGCTCCAGGCTCTGAGCTGTCAGCACAGAGCCTGACGTGGGGCTCGAACTCACAAACTGCGAGATCATGACCTGAGCCGAAGTCGGATGCTTAAAAGAATGAGCCATCCAGGGGTCCCTATCATATTCTTTCTTTTTTTTTTTTTAATGTTTACTTATTTATTTTTGAGAGAGCACAAGCAGGGTAGGGGCAGAGAGAGAGAAAGGGATAGGGTTGTAAGAGAAATTAGCGTTCAGTCCTCATTTAATAATGGTTTGTGTGATTTTTTTTGTTTATTATTAATTTATTTTGAGAGAGACAGAGAAGGGTGAGTGGGGGAGGAGCAGAGAGAGAAAGAATCCCAAGCAGGCTCTGCAGTGCCAGCCCAGAGCCTGATGTGGGGCTTAATCTGATGAACTAGGAGATCATGACCTGAGCCAAAACCAAGAGTAGGTCGTTTAACTGACTGAGCCAGCCAGGTGCCCCATGCTTCTTAATTCTTGATTTCCACTAAAGCAAAATGTAGAGGTCAAAAAGATCTTACTCAGAGTGGATTTTTCTCTCTGGAGGACACCGCAAAGAATACTGACATTCTGCCCTGGAAAGAGAAAATTACAATATTTGAACAAAACAATGATCGGCATACAGTAAGTATTCAGTAATATTATATATTAGTAATAATAGATTGTAGAATTTTTAAAGTACTTTCCTAGCCATGATCTGATCTAATCGTCAGAGCAGCCCTGTTTGGTGTATGGGTACTGTCTTCCCACTGACTGACGAGCTCACCAGGGGCAGAAAGGCTGGGTAACTTGCCAAAGTCACGTGGCTAGTCAGTAGCAGAGAGATTTTGAACAAGTCCTCTGAACTACAAATTCAGAATCCTTTCTGAAACGGGATTACAGCACTTATCTAGAATACATAATTTTACTTTGACTACAGTTAACGTGTAAGTAATGCTGGAGACAGAGACTTCCCTATGAGAAACTGTTTTTTGAGCTGGTTATTAATACTAAATTTTGTAATTATTTAGTTATATCATCATTAGTTAATTCTAAGCTTTTTATTCAGGTGTGCTCAGTTATAGTATTTTACTTTACTTCTCTTAGATAGGAACTACTAGAACAGATAAATACTCCTTTCTTTAGGGCATTCTTTATGTTCACGCAGAGAGGCCTCAGAGTCAGCCTACAAAGCTTCCAAGTCCCGAAGCGCACGAAGCTGAGCAGTGAGCTGCCCGCGGCCTTGCCAGCCTTCCGGTCTGCTACACGCCACCTCATTCCTGCCCCCTTTTTATCTCTAGTTCTTTTTTTTTTTTAATTTTGAAAAAATTTTTTTAACATTATTTATTTTTGAAAGACAGAGAGGGACAGATCATGAGCAGGTAGGGGCAGAGAAGAGAGAGAGGGATGCACAGAATCGGAAGCAGGCTCCAGGCTCTGAGCTGTCAGCACAGAGCCTGATGCAGGGCTCGAACCCATGAACTGTGAGATCATGATCTGAGCTGAAGTCTGCAGCTCAACCGACTGAGCCACCCAGGGACCCCTAGTCCTTTTCTCCCCCCCCCCCCCCCACCTTCTTCATCTCATATACAATCTCTGACGCTGGAAAAGCATTTGACAGGGAAACTATCAAAGGCATTTTTGCTAAGCCGTCATTTTTGTTGAGGTGCGGTGTTCCTTACTTACCAAACATGATGGGTAGTTTGAGAAATTATGCCCAGTACACGGCGCTGACAGAGAGAGCACTAGCATATGGCGAACATTTGCAATCGTGAACTATGAATCCTCAGATCGTGAGGTTCATCAGCAGTATTTCTGCCATGTAAGCTGGTTAGCATCACTGCTAGGGGATTTGTCTTCAGGAAAAAAATCCTTTCCCGTATGAATAGCAACAGCATATAATACAAAGCAGTGTCCCCTTTACTAATGAATTAGCACAATGAATTCACCTAAACTTTTACTGAACCTACTTTGTGAAATTCCCTTAGTAAAATTATCACTGCTACTGAGCTGTATAACACCAAAATAGAGTTCCCGTAAATTAAAATAGTACTTATGCTGCAAATATTCTAAGTCTGTTACACAGGAAAGGGGTTAAATCAACAGTGAAATGACCTGTGTAGGTTGTTTACCTTGGTGAGGAACGGCGAGGGGTGCCATCTTTCATCTCCTCCCACGGCAGGTCACGCCCTTGTAAGGGTAAGGGAGTTATTTTTCCTTTGGGGTCATAGGTCACACAATTAGATGCCTGGGAATGAGAAGAATCAGTCTTTATTTTGCTTCAAAAATACACTATGAAACAGAAATAAAGCAGAACAGCAAACTTCAAAAAAGTCAAGGAGGGGGCGCCTGGGTTGCTGAGTCAAGCGTCTGACTTGACTTCAACTTAGGTCATGATCTCATGGTTCATGGGGTTGAGCCCCATATCAGCCTGCCTAGGACTCTCTCTCCCTCTCTCTGTGCCTCTCCCCTGCTCATGCCCATGCTCTCTCTTTCTCAAAATCAACTTAAAAAAAAGTCAAGAAAATAAAGTGGAGATAGCCAGTAGATAAAAGAGACTGATATAATAAGGATGTTTTTAGAATACATTTTCAACCCAATTAAGACTTCTTTCTTAAACTTATTAAAGGTAAGACAACTGCTTATTTCTTATATTTTAATGAGGGATATATTCTTTTAGTTTTAAATTTTTATTTAAGTCCACGTTAGTTAACATGTAGTGTGATGATGATTTCAGGAGCAGGAGTCATCACTCACACCTGTAACACCCAGCGCTCATCCCAGCAAGTGCCCTCCTTCATGCCCATCCCCCTTTTAGCCCATCCCCCACGCACCTCCCTTCATCTACCCTCAGTTTGTTCTCTGCATATCATGACGGATATTTTAAATCTGTTAAGGAATTACCACAAATAAACAAAATGAAGCAAATTTGCAAGTTTTCAGTAAACCTGAGAAAAAAATACCCCATTGTAACAAATTCAAACAGCTCATCTGTTTCAAATGCCCGTAAACCAAACACGGAGAAGCAGTGGTGGTTCTGGTGGGACCGTCAATAATACTAACAAAGTAATGCAGCTTATTTTCATGGAATCCTTACTACGTGCTGCGTCCTGCGGCAAGCATTTACTTGCGTTACTGGATTTATCTTTACGGTACAGTGCTGTTAAAATTGTCTACTGCAGTTCATACTTCTTACCTCCGAGGAGACTGCTGGTGGCAGGGCCTATGGAGTAACGTGACACACCTTTTTCCTACCAGGTTACGGATAAGCATTTGGAGCACAGATCATGAAAGCGGACTGCTCTAATTTATTTAGTTACCTACCGAGCTGACTCTCTTCTTAAATCTCAAGCTAGTCACAGTCATTCTCTACTGACCCCTTCCCAGGCAAGGACTTTACCCACATCAGTTACTCCCTCCAGTGATCCTGCACGCTAAGGTCAGTTCTGTTTTGTTTTTTTTTAATGTTTTATTTATTTTTGATACAGAGAGAGACAGAACATGAGAGGGGGAGGGGCAGAGAGAGAAGGAGACACAGAATCTGAAGCAGGCTCCAACCTCTGAGCAAGCTGTCTGCACAAAGCCTGACGCGGGGCTCGAACCCACAAACGTGAGATCTGATCTGAGCCGAAGCCGGCCGCTCAACCAACTGAGCCACCCAGGCGCCCCTAAGGTCAGTTCTTGATGTGAGACTCAGCTCTCAGAGGATAAGGGCTTTGTCCTTGGGCTCTGAGTGGCAGGGCCCATGTCAAACAGGTATTAATGGCTGACATGGAAACCCAGAATTCATGTTCAGAAGGGAAGATGGAAGTTCCATGTGATTATATTTTATTCCCTTTTTTTAAAAAGTTCACTTATTTATTTTGAGAGAGAGAGAGAGAGAGAGAGAGAGAATATCCCAAGCAGACTCTGCAGTGTCAGTGCAGAGCCTGATGCGGGGCTCAAACTCACCAACTATGAGATCATGACCTGAGCTGAACTTGGATGCTTAACCAACTGAACTACCCAGGTATCCCTATATTTTATTCTCTTATCTTCAAATCTGTGTTTGACATTTTAACAGACAAAATGTTTTTGCAAACAATAAATTTAAATTGGGACACAGTGTATGATTAACATCCCCAAATAAAAAATAATCAGTTTATGTAAAAATCAGACTTAAAGCTGTAATATTTTAAAAGAAACAATTGCGGGGTCGCCTGGTGGCTCAGTTGGTAAAGCGTCATCCTGATTTCAGCACAGGTCATGGTCTTGCAGTTCATGGGTTCAAGCCCTGCGTTGGCTCTGCACTGACAATGGAGAGCCTGCTTGGGATTCTCTCTCTCTCCTTCCCTCCCTGTCTGTCCCCAGCTTAGGTTTGCTTTCTCTCTCTCTCAAAATAAATATGCTTTAAAAAAATAAAAGAAATGACTGTTGAACACTCAAAACATAAACACTGTAAAACAGAGCCTAGCATCTAGAAAAAAGTAAAAGCAAATGTAAGGGGATGATATCCATCTAGTCATATACAATGTATAATTTCTAATAATCAGTGGCAATTTTTCAAAAATAAAATGCAGGCACAGAAACTAAAATAACTTCTAGACAGCTTTTCTGGCTCCTTTAGTGATCCAAGTCTGCATCTTTGAAAGCAACCTGTAAAGTATTTTATTCATCCCTTCTTCTATCTAGCGGCCAGTCAACGATCTAGAAAAGATACTAACAACAATGACTTCCCAGACTGGGCAGGCTCCATCTGGCCACTGAAAAGGAGTGGCGGCCATTTGTACATAGGCAGTCCTACTCTGTGCTGGCAACATCACATGCAAGAAGTGTCACCGAGAGATTCTTCAAGTCCAAATAGCTATACATGGCCTATTAAATTAGAGCAGCTGTAATTCCGATGTGGCACACAAAGAGATCTCATCCTTATTACCTGCTTTATGTTCTTTTCTGACTCCGTGAAGTTCTTGGTCTCAACTGCCTCAGAATCAGATTTAAAGCTGTAATATTTTAAAAGGAATAATAGTCAAGCTTTCAAAATATAAACACCGAGATAACAAGTTTACGGTCTTAAAAGCCCCTCAAACTAAGAGATGAAATCCATCTATTCTTATAAAATATTCTTATAAAAATTCTTTCTGATTATATAATCAGGAAATAGATACGGTTTGGCTCTCACGGCTTCCTTTCCCTTTTGTCAACAGCAGCTAGGTTTCAGCTCGACTGAATGGGCCTAGGGACATGGGGACTGTTATCCTCAAAAGCTGTCACAAATGCCATCAGGAAAGGACAGGACATGCTTGCTCTCCTCATTCTTCTCCTGAATTCCTGGGATTAAACGTATGCAGACCCATCTGACATTACTGTACCTCTTACCTGTGCCTAGAGAAAAGAATACTTGTCCTAAATTGTTTTTTGCTTTCTAAGAATAACTAATACTTAGGACCAGGTAAATAGTTGTTTATGTAACTCCAGGAAAAACAATCACAAATCAGCTAACACTAAATACTTGATAAGATTTGTTTGTTTCTTCAATCATTTGGCAAACTTTTATTGAATATTCATTATGTGCCAGGAACTATCATATATGAAAACATTGAAGTAAAATATATGTAGTTTCCAGAAATTACCCCAACTGCCTGCATTATTCCTGGGGAGTTGCTCCTCTGTAAGAGCGGGGTTGTATATTTGCAGGGACGGGAGCCCAGGGAGAGTCAGAGAAACAGCTGTGTTGTTCCCTCTATAGCCCACTGTTCTGCCATTTTTAACATGAATCAATAGACATATTTACACAAATGCTACTTGATGACATATTTTAAGGATTCTCTGAAAGTATATTTAAAAGCACATACCATGCTTAAAACAGTAAATTAAACTACGTGACATTCCTGTCTCTAAGGAGCTGGACAAGTTTAACAGCCACTTTTCAACCATTACTTGGGTAGTTGTAGTGACACACGCAAAAGGAAAAGACACTAATCTCATCCCAATCAAAAGGGCACCACCAGACCTTAAGTTGGGCGCGTCAGGGACGTGACATAAGATAGGGAAGATTATTACCAAATTTCTACCATACCCTGAAGGACTCATTGTTGGCTGTGAAGGGGCCCTACCTGCTTAAATCAGTCTGGGTTTCGGCTTCTATCCGCTGATCTGTAAACTCCTTTTTCCTTTTGGCGGGCGTGTAATATCGGTAATGTGACAGGAAAGATTTTGCTTCTGTTTTTAAAGTGCGTGGAGTGAATGGCAAATGTCTGTTGGAAAAGAGTTCAGAGTGTTTATCCAAAAGGTCCCCACTGGGTGCTTTTGAAATCACTAACTGAAACCGACGGGTGTTGGGGAACGTGCCCCTGGGCCCCCGGCCGCACGAAGCTCCGGAGCGCGCTTTCCTAGGCCCAGAGGGGGCGCAGTCCTCGCTGAACACGGAGGAGGAGCTGGGGCTCTTCTCAGGGCCGTCGGGGAGGACTTTCTCAGATCGAGGTAGATGCAGCTGCAGTCTCTCTGAAGAAGTCCCTGGCGACCTTGTGAAGGATGGAAATCCATTCACTTCTCCGAGTAACACATCCTCCTCCTGCGGTTCTCCTGAAGGCTGAGAACATTTGGTTTGATCTTCATCAGTTATGGTTACAAATTCACATAATTGGGGAATCTCCAGATTATACACCCAAAACTGGTGGCCTTAGATGGTCTAGAGAATTATATATTCCTGAAGGTGTTAGCATCTATATGAACTTCTATTCAAGGTTTCAAATTATTAATATATAAAAATATAATTCTAAACATAAGTAATGTAAGAGTTACCTTAAGAAGGAGACTGAGCGGCCATTTCTCTGGGGGGTTGGAGAAAAACACCGTGCACCGACGACCCCCCACCCCACCTGCAGACCTGGAATGTCCCACGCCAGTTTGAAAACAGCCAATCATGAAGCTCCAGCTTCCCATCACCCTGACAGGAGGCAACCTATTCTATCCCGCCACATCCCTGAAATGCCCTTATTTGATAATCTGCCCTCCCAAGATCAAACCCAGAACCCCCTCACCCATAAAAACCCCGCCCTTCCCAAACCAGACATGACTTCCCTGACTCCCCACTCCCGGGGTCATGGAACCTCACCCGGGAATCGCAGATCCCAATAAAGGCTTTCTTGGCTCCATAACTTGGTCTCTTTCTTTCCTCTCCTCTCTGCCTCCATCTATTAAATCTTACAACTAATACCAATCATTTTTCTTTCTGAAACTAAAAAATAACCCCAAAACTTCACATCTACCTATATCTGGTCTTGAACTTGTATGCTGAGATCTACAGGTAGATCTCCATTTTATCTGAGTTTCCAAACCAGCTGCGAGCACCAGTCCCCTTCCCGACCAGGCGGCGCCCCTCCCCCTCGTGTCTCTCCGGCCATCTCCGGGGCCACAGAGACTTAAACTTGGAGGCTTTGAAGACATGAAGAGGAACTTTTCTCGGCGTCTCCTCATAAGCGGGGAAAGCTGAGAGGGAAGGCGTTTTGGACTGCTCCATTTCTTTTTGGTTTAATTTTGGAAGAACGGTTTCTACAGGGTATCCAGAAAATCTTAAAACAGGGATAATATTTTATTCTTTTACAGGTTGATGCCCGAGAAGCTGTGTCAATGATTCCAGACTTTACGGACGCCTGTGAATGCATTCCACAAGGCTGAGGCACATTATTAGGTAGAGCGGAAGTGACAATGAGCCCGACGTGACAATGTCTAGGATTTAGCTGTTACGTCTGTCCTACAGCTAACGGGGAGAAAAACAAGAGAAAGATGAATGAGCCGAGTAAGAGAATAACTTCCTGAGTGCAAGGAACCGTTCTTGCCACCGAGGAGAACAAAAGAGAACAATGAAGAACTTCTATCGCTGCTGTTAGCGGGTTACTATGTGTGAGGTATAGTTCTAATTAAATTACACACACAACTCACTGAATCCTCACATCAACTTCTGGGAGGTAATACAAATACTACTTTTATTTCAGAGATGAGGAAAATGAGGCCATGCAGCGTCTCACAGATTTGAACCCTTGCTAAGCTTATGCTCTTGACAATTACATCATATTATCTATTATAAAGACTCAATTGAAAATTATATATTTCAGATTTAAAAACCCCAAAAAACTCTACACCCAACATGGAACTTGAACTCATGACCCCAAGATCAAGAGTTGCATGTTCTACTGACTGAACCAGTCAGGTATGCCCATATTTTAGATTTTTTTACACCATGAGGAATTTCTTAAAAACATTTTTATTTATTTATTTATTTTTCCCCCCCATAATATTTTATTGTCAACTTGTAAACATTTTTATTTATTATTGAGAGACAGACAGAGACAGAACATGAGCATGGGAGGGGCAGAGAGAAGGGGAAACACGAAATCTGAAGGAGGCTCCAGGCTCTGAGTTGTCAGCACAGAGCCTGTTGCTTAACTGACTGAGCCACCCAGGCGCCCCAACACCATGAGGAATTTTAAACTGATTTTAACTCTTTTCCGGATGGCGAACCAGTCAGCTAACCTAAGTTCTGATTTATCCAAGTAAAAAAACTGCAAATAACTGAATAGTGTAACTAAAGCCTAAAACAGATGAAGTCACCTATTTTCTTTCCAAGTGCTTTCTAACACGATCTCAAACACAAGGCAAAATTACTCAAAGCAAGGAAATATTTTGGCATTATATTCTGAGTCACTAGGGTCCTTTTTAAATGATTTCAATATATTAGTTTAAAAAAGTGCTCCCAGACCAGACTCACAGCTTATATACCATAAGAGTTTGGCTCCTGGGAGAAAAATCTCTAAGCATGATCTGAAAAATCGTACAGGGCTATTAAATAATAATCACAGGAATTATTTATATTTAAGGAACAGAACAAGCTGAGATCAGAGCAGGCAGAAATGCACAAAGCATTAGACTGCCTGCAAAAAACCTCTTATCAGTAATGGTTTAATAAACAAAATGGAACACCAAAGAAAGTCCTTAAATACTTTTTTTTTAATTTTAGAGAGAGTGTACACAAGCAGAAGACAGGGTAGAGGGAGGGAGTGAGGGGGAGAGAGGGAGAGAGAGGGAGGGAGGGAGAGAGAGAGAGAGAAAGAGAGTGAGTCCTAAGCAGGTTCTGTGCTCAGCACAGAGCCTGATACAGGGCTCGATCCCACAACCCTGGGATCATGACGTGAGCTGAAATCAAGGGTTGGACACTCAGTCGACTGAGCCACCCGGGCGCCTACCCCAAAGAAAGTCTTTAAAGGCAGAAATAGGCTCTCATCTGTCTCACATGAGCTGGAAAAACTGCTTTCGAACTGACCGAAGGCACGAAACTCCTCTATTTTTAGGTATCATAACTCCGACCTTGCATCCTACACTTTTTCTTTCCTTGGAAACCGGCAGGACATAGTATGAAATCAATTGTACAAATCTGCTTTGTTGAGATTATATAACGGTTTCCTGTCACCACGAACATCAGAAAACTTGGATGGATATAATTTTCATAGAAAATGTGTAATACACTGGTAAATTCACCAAAATCTGAATAACAGATAACTGTAAAGTTCTAAAATCAGAAAAGGGTTTATCAATTATACGTGAATAGAACAAAAATTCTGGTGGTAATCTGACCACTTTCGTTTCTTAGGTCAGCTTTACCGTTCGGAGGGATAGGTTGTGAGCTGCTGCTGTGATCTAAGCACTTCTGTGAAGTGACAGTCACTTCCCAGCTGATCCACTTCTCATGTTCTCGTGTCAAGAACACGCTCCCAACTTTTACAGTCACAGAACTGACTACTAAATCTTTTCCAGGGACAACGTCCAAAGAAATCGTATACAAAGATCTTGGAATCGTCAGACTTTAAAACAGTCGAGGAAATCAATTCTCTAAACTTAGAGATTCTCTAAATCTGTATGTATAGAATAAAATCTACAAAACAAAAATTGGTAGTACTAAGTTTTAGAGAGATAGCTAAATACATAATCATGTGGAACACTTCTCTTAATAAATGATAGACTGACAAGACAAAAAAATCAGTAAGATTTGAATACATAAAAGATATGAAGTTTAATCTAATGAATACACAGTATATTATATACTACATGCAACAACTATGGAATATATTTTCTTTTCAAACACAGAATGACACAGTGCATTTTAAGAAATGTGTCTCCCTACTGGGCCATAAAACAAGTTTCTCAACAAATTTCAAGAAATGGGTATCATATAGATGTTCCCTGACCACAGTACGATTAGGCTAGAAATCTGGAACAAAGAGAAAACTAGGGTAAAAATACACATAGATATTAAGAAATCCTTCTAAATAACTCTTGGATTAAAAGCAGTATGTGGAGGAAAATTTATAAACTTAAATATGCTTGTACCATGCCAGAAGTGAGGATGAGAATAAGCTAAGCAGAAGTAGGAAAAGTAATGCAAAATAAGCCCAAAGAAAACCAAAGGGGAAAAGGTAAGAGCGACATTAATAAAATAGAAAACAAACTACAACAATGAAGATTAATGAAGTAAAAATACGCCCTTCTTAAAAAGACTTTAAGAAATGACAACTCTGGTGAGAAAAATCAAAGAAAAAATAAAGGTACCAAAAAGCAACATGAGGAATAAAAGGAGGAAATAGTACATATTCAGGAGAGATTAAGAGATTATATTTAAACAAGTCTATGCCAAAAATTTGAAAATTTAGATGAAATGGAAAACTTCTGACGTAAATACATTAAAAAAATAGTTTTATAATGATTCAAAACATTAAATTAGTGGTCAAAAATCTTCCCAAAAAGAAAACTCGAGGCACCAGATAAGTATAATGTTGAGTTCCATCAAATTTAAGGAACAAATAATTCTAAATTCATATACATTATTCTAGAGCATGGAAAAAGAGGAAATAGCACAGAGACACAGAGTAGAGAAGAAGGAAAATTATAGGTCAGTATCGATAACGGAGGTAGACGCTAAAATCCTGAGCAAAGTATTAGCAACTGTATCCCACAAGGTATAAAAAAGGTACTGCATCATGACAAGTTTTAACATCAGAAACTTGACTGTAATACACTTCATAAACAGATTTAAGAGAAAAATGATACCATCTTTTCAAAAATGCAGAAAAAGCATTTGATAAAATTGACATCCATTCAAGAAAAAGGAAAAATAAATCCTTAGTCACATGTTAAAGAGTATCAGGGGTCAGTAAACTATCACCTGCAGGCCAGATATGGTCTACTTTTTCTTTCTTGCTTTTTTTTTTAAATGTTTATTTATTTTGAGAGAGAGATAGAATGAGGCGGGGGAGAAGGACAAAGGAAAAGAGAGGGAGAATCCCAAGTCTGTTCTATGCTCTCTGCACAGTGCCCAACATGGGCTTGATCCCACAAACCGTGAGATCATGACTAAGCTGAAATTAAGACCTGGGTGCTTAATCAACTGAGCCACCTAAGCACCCCTGGCCGACTGTCTTTCCTTTCTTCTTTCTTAATGTTTATTTATTTTTAAGAGAGAGAGAGATAGGGAGAAAGTACAAGAGAGCAGGTGAAGGGCACAGAGAGAGGGAGACAGTAGGATCCAATGTGGGCTCTGAGCTAACAGCAGAGAACCCAGTGTGGGGCTCAAATTCGTGAACGGAGAGACCATGACCTGAGACGAAGTCACACACTCAACTGAAGGAGCCACCCAGGTGCCCCTGGTGCCCTGCTTTCCAGAGAAGTGCTACTGGACCACAGCTCTGCCTGTTCACTTACATACTCTCGGGGGTTGCTAGCCAGTGGCCCAAGAGTCATGAGAGACGGTGGCCTGAAAAGCCTAAAATATTAACTATCTGGCCCTTTATAGGAAAAGTCCACTGATTCTGACAGGTAAACACGCTGCCACAAAGTCGAGTTGCACCACGGATGAAGTACCTTGGACACATCTGCTCATAAAAGGTGAAAATACTGTCTTACCTTTTGTAGAGTGTTAAATAATGACTTGGAATGACTTTTAGAATTGGCCGACACTGCTGTTTTATTTAGTTTCAACTCCCTTTCACATTGTGCCAGTTCCTTTTTGAGTTTCTCTCTTCGTTGTTGGTCTGCATCTGAGGGGGAAAACAAATCTTTTAAGATACAGAAAATAGAAAAATTAAGATCTTGGTTCTGAAGAGGAATAAAGGGCACTTTATTTCTTTGCTAAAAAATGTTTACACTACTGATATATAAATAAAAATCTATATGCTTTTCTGTATAAAGAGAAACAAACAAGTATTTAATTTACAGAAACTTTAAGTACAATTAACTATTTTTTTAAAGTGTTTATTCTGAGAGAGAGGTGTGCATGCAAACAAGCTGGGACGCGGCAGGGGGCGCTAGAGAGAGACTCCTAAGCAGGCTCCAGGCTCAGTGCGAAGTTCATTGCGAGGCTTGATCTCGCAGGCCTAAGATCAGGACCTGAGGTGAAATCAAGAGTCAGATGCTTAAGTGACTGAGCCCCAGGAGCCCCTGCATCAACTACTTAAAGAGCATAAGCAAGATGCGACATCTTGGCTCTTGGCTAAGCCTAAGAGCCCAAGAACGCAATTCCTAGCTGATGATCACAGAGACACGAAGCTTAGAAATGCTTGACGTGTTGTTTGCGACTCTGCCGTTACTAAATGCAGAGTCTGAGTCGATCCAGGGTGCGGTGTTAGAGTCAATACCTTCACTACAAACTTAACTTTCATATGACTTAAAAAAATAACACTATTTTCAAACATGATTCCTACTTCTCATATCAGCTGTTCATTCGATAATATAAATGAAAACAGTGGTTTCACACTTTAGGATGCAAGCCAGGTACTGAGTTGTTATCAGAGATGTATCATTTTATAAAGGCTGAAAATAGTGAAAAGCAAGCTAGTCAAACTTCAGAGTTAAATATAAGCCAAATGATTTATATTTTCATATAAAATTAAAAATTTAACATATACTTTTTATTGGAATATATCCCAATTGAATGGACAATTATATTATTACAGAAAAATTATATTTTTCAAGTTTCAAATCACTCTGACTTGAATCAGAATTTATAAAAATTTCTGTAAGTTTAAAAAACAAACTCAGGTGGGACGCCTGGGTGGCTCCATTAGTAAATCTTCCGACTTCGGCTCAGGTCATGATCTCATGGTTCCTTGGTTTGAGCCCCACGTCAGGCTCAGTGCTGACAGCTTCGGATTCTGTGTCTCCCCCTCTCTCTGCCCCTCCCTTGCCTCAAGCTCTGTCTCTCTCTCTCTCTCTCAAAAATAAACATTAAAAAAACCAAAAACTAGGGTAATTTATATGTATTTTTAAAGTTTGAACTAGGGACAACCTGGGTGGCTCATTCGGTTGAGCGTCTGACTTCGGCTCAGGTCTTGATCTTATGGTTCATGAGTTCTAGCCCCACATTAGGCTCTATGCTGACAGTGGGAAGCCTAACTGGGATTCTCTCTCTTCCTCTCTCTCTGTCCCTTCCTCGCTTGTTGTCTCTGTCTCTCTCAAAACTAAATAAAAAAATTATTGGGGCGCCTAGGTGGCTCAGTGGGTAAAGCCTCCAACTTAGGCTCAGGTCAGATCTCACGTTCGTGGGTTCGAGCCCCACGTCAGGCTCTGTGCTGACAGCTAGCTCAGAGCCTGGAGCCTGTTTCTGGTTCTGTGTCTCCTTCTCTCTCTGCCCCTCCCCCCTCATGCTCTGTCTCTCTCTGTATCAAAAATAAATAAAACATAAAAAATTTTATTAAAAAAATTAAGAAATTATAAGCATGCTAAAGCAAATGTATTTATTATTTAAAATGTACAGTGAACTATAGATGACCCTTGAACAACATGGGTTCACTTCTACATGGATTTTGTGCAGTAATCAGTAATGTAAATATATTTTCTCTCCCTTGCAATTTTTTAAAACCTAATTAGTAATTTGGCCATTTTTTAAAAAGATTTTTTAGTTAAAAAATTTTTTTTTATGTTTTTAATTTATTTTTGAGAGGCGAGAGAGATAGTGCGAGCAGGGGATGGTCAGAGAGAGAGGGATACAGAGAATCTGAAACAGGCTCCAGGCTCTGAACTGTCAGCACAGAGCCTGACACGGGGCTCGAACCCACGAACGTGAGATCTGACCTGAGCTGAAGCCGGAGGCTCAACTGACTGAGCCACCCAGGCGCCCCCCCCCCAAAGATTTTTTAGTTTTAGGTAATCTCTACACCCAGTGTGGGACTCAAATTTAACATCTCCAAGATCAAGAGTTGCATGCTGTACTGACCATCAGCCAGGTACCCTCACCTCTTGTGATTTCCTTAATAATATTTTTTCTCTAGCTTACTTTATGGTAAGAATACAGTATATAATATCTGTAATACACAAAGTATGTGTTAATTGACTATGTTATCAGTAAGGTCAACAGTAGATTCTTAGTAAAGTTTTGAGGGAGTCAAAAGTTATACAAGGATTTTTGACTATGTCACGTGTTTGGTACCACAAACCCCACATTGCTCAAGGGACAACTGTATTCTTTTCAGCTTATTCTATCCTCAAATACCTGCTTAGTGACTGTATTACTATATTATAGCAGATGACATCTGTAGAATGAAATAAATAGAACTTTCTCAGTCAGATCTATTATCTTACTTGTAGGTAAA
Organism: Helogale parvula; assembly: GCA_004023845.1. NCBI lineage: Eukaryota > Metazoa > Chordata > Mammalia > Carnivora > Herpestidae > Helogale > Helogale parvula. The sequence continues at coordinate 46,549 of PJEM01003911.1, read as the reverse complement.
AGAAGTGAGTACAAAAGCAGGACAACAGTATCCTCAACACTATCAATTTTTAAAAACTTTCATATTACCAAATCTGTCCTACCTGTTCATTTAAGTAAAGCCTTCTGATACCATATACAAAAACAACTCACAGACTTAGATGTTAGAGCTTAACTGTAAAACTCTTAGAAGAAGACAGAAGAGTAAATCTTCAGGACTTTGGGCTAGGCAGATTTCTTAGATACAACCAGAAGCACAAGTAACTAAAATTAAAAAATTCGGGGCACCTGGGTGGCTCAGTTGGCTAAACGTCCAACTTCAGTTCCGGTCATGATCTCACAGTTCCTGAGTTTGAACTCTGCACTGGGCTCTGTGCTGACAGCTCAGAGCCTAGAGTCTGCTTCGGATTCTGTGTCTCTCTCTCTCTGCCCCTCTCCCACTTGCAATCTCTCTCTCTCTTAAAAATAAATAAACATTAAAACAAATTTAAAAAATTAGACTTAGTCAAAATGAAAATTTTTTATTCTTTTTCAAAAAAAGTCACAGATGTGGAAAAAATACTTGCAAATCATATAGCTAATAAAGGATTGCATGTACGTAACTAATATACAGCTCAGTAATAAGACAACCTAATTAAAAATTGGACAAAAGATCTGAATTTTTATCAAAGACATACAAATGGCTAATAAGCATATGGAAAAAAACGCTCTACATCATTCATCATGAAGAAAATGCAAATTGAAACCGTAATAAGATACCACTTCACACCCACTAGATGGCTATAATCAAAAAGGGAGTCGGATAGGGGATGCACCCGGCTGGCTCTCGGTCTGAAGAGCATGTGACTCTTGACCCTGGGTCACGAGTTTGAGCCCCGCATTGAGTGTAGAGATTACTAAAAAAAATAAATAAACTTAATTTTAAAAAAAGGGAGCCTATAACAAGCATTAGCAAGGATGTGGGGTAACTGAAATCCTAATATGTTGGAGGTAAGAATGTAAAATGGTACAGCCCCTTTGGAAAACAATTTGGCAGTTTCTTTAAAAATTAAATATACTTTGGGCCACCTGGGTGGCTCAGTCAGCTAAGCATCCAACTCTTGATTTTCACTCAGGTCATGATCACATGGTTCATGGGTTCAAGCCCTGAGTGAGGCTCTGCAGAGCCTCCTTTGGGGTGTCTCTCTCTCTTTCTCTCTCTCTCTCCCCCTCTCATTCTGCCCCTCCCCCATTCACACATGCCCATTCTCTCTCAAAATGAACTTAAAAAAAAGTAAATATAATTTTACTTTATGACCCAGCAATTCTATTCTCTGGTATATACCCAAAAACTTATGTCTACTCAAAAGACTTATACAGGAATATTCTTAGCAGCATCATTCATAATAGCAAAAAAAACCAAAACCAAAAACCGGAAATGATACAAATATCCATCAGTTGATGCCCCGACAAAATGGGGTATTATTCATATAATGTAATACTGTTCAGCAATTAAATGAAGTACTGATACAATCTAAGACATAGGTGAATCTAGAAAGCATTGTGCTAATCAAGAGGTCTAATGCAAAAAACCACAGAGTGATTCAGTTTCTATGAAATGTCCAGAAAAGACCAGTCTATAGAGCAAAAAAGTACATCAGTAGTTGCCTGAGGCTAGGGGGTGGGCATAGAAAGCAGCTGGAAATGGGTCCGAGGGATCTTTCTGGACTGACATAAATGTCCTAAAAGTGGTTTGTGCTAACGTTTGTCTGATTTAAAAACATTTTTTTAAGTGTATTCACTTATTGAGAGAGAGACATGGCCAAAAAACAACCAAAAAAATCCTCTTGTCTTAACTGACTGAAAGCAGAAAATACTGTGGGATAAATAAGCGCTAGCTAACTCTAAATTCCAAAAACCAAAAAATAGGAGCAATTCTTTAAATACAACCTATATGCTGTCAACTGTCAAATTTTTTTCTGTATCTTAGACCTCTCCCCTGAACTCCGGACTCAAACTCTGATTACCTCCTTAGGATCTCCACTTGGCTATCTAATAGATATTTATTTCAAACTATTATAATGACGAAGAGTGAACTCCTGATTCACTTCCTCCCCCAAATTTCTTCCTATCGTATCCCTCATTTCAGTAAATTAGAACTTACTTTGGTTGACAGGCTCTAAGTGTTGGGAATCATCCTTGACTCCTCTTTTTCTGTCATGATCTATCCACATCCCACCCATCAATAAGTACTGCTGACACGCATTTGAAATGTTTCCAGAACGCAGCCATTTCACACTCCCTCTACTGCAACCACTTTGGTCCAAGTCACCATTATTTCTTTTCTTTCTTTCTTTTTTTTTTTTTTTTAAAGTAAGCTCTACACCCAAAGTGGGGCTTGAACTTACAACCCCAAGACGAAGAGTCACATGCCCTACTGAGTCAGCCAGGGGCCCAGGTCACCATTATTTCTTATCTGCATTCTGCATTGTACCTTACAGATTATTCTCAACTCAGTAGCCAAAGAGATGTTTTTAAAAGCGAAACTGGGGATGCCTGGGTGGCTCAGTCAGTTAAGTGTCCAACTTCGGCTCAGGTCATGATCTTGCGGTGTGTGGATTCTGGCTCTACGCGGACAGCTAGCTCAGAGCCTGGAGCCTGTCTTCCCATTCTGCATCTCCCTCTCTCTCTGACCCTCACCTGCTCACACTGTGTCTCTTTCAAAAATAAAACATTAAAAAAAAATTTAAAAAGCTAAATTGGCTCTATTACTAGTCTACTCAAGACCCTCCAATGGCTTCCAATGTCATTCAGAGTGAAAGCCAAAGTACTCACAATGGCCGTAGCGCACCAGGTCTGCTCTCTGTGTCTCACCCCAACAACCTCTTCTCCTAGCACTCTTGGGCACGCCCATTTCACATCAGGGAGGGAGCTTTCCATGTTGTTCCCTGAACACACCAATCACGACGCCATGCCAAGGTTTTGTACTTGCTCTACCCTTGGTCTTGATTCCTCTTCCTCTCCCATTTACCTACTTGCCTCTTAATTCTTTCAGGTTTCTGCTCATTTTATCAGAGATGCCTTCTCCAGAAGATTCTCAATCTCCCTTATATGCTTGATTGCATTTACCACCTTCTGACATATTCTGTATTTACTTATTTCTTTGTATTTACTTACTGTCTCCTTCAACTAGAATGCAAGCTCTATAAAAGTAGTTAGAACAGTATCCAGCACATAGTAGGTACCTAATAAATATTTGCTCTATTAATCAATGAATAAATTCTAGTGAACTACACAAAATACTGTGCAAAATGCCTGATTATTTTAAATTGGTGAATATGGATTTCAGATCCCAGGGTTTGGTTCACTAAGGGGATTAATACATACAGGCAGGCTTTACTCAGCCTAAATAAAAGAGATAAAATATCTGTATGGAAACTAAGCATAACTTTTCCATTTAGAGGTGATCCGGTTTAAACAGGATTGTCTGATAATGACAATTGGGTAAAACAACTTTTTTTTTTTTTTTTTTTTGAGAATGATCAAGAGCAGGAGCAGAGGAAGGGCAGAGGGAGAGGGAGAGAAAGAATCTTAAGCAGGCTCCATGCCCACTGCAGAGGCCAACATGGGACTCGGTCCCACAATCCTGGGATCATGACCCGAGCTGAAATCAAAAGTTGGACACTTTAACCTACTGAGCCACCCATGTGCCCCCAAGTAAAAACATCTTAATTCAAATGATTCAGATTTTTAAAAATAGACTGAATTTATCTATCTATCTACTGTTTATTTTTTTGTGATCTCTACACCCAACATGGGGCTCAAATTCATGACCCCTGAGATAAGAGTCACATGCTCTACCAACTTAGCCAGCCAGACACCCAAAATGATTCAGATTTTTTAAGCTGGTAAATACTAAGCCAGTTTTTGGAGCTATAAAAACATTATTAATATGATACAGAAGAAAAAATACACATCACGGAAATAAAAAATCTGGAAGGATCCTTAGAGATCATCTAATTACCTTTCATTTCACAAGAAGTAAAATGACTTGGCCACATAACTTGTATGCTGTGGTCAATTTAATCTGTAGAAACATATACTTAAGTCTGTACTCTTGCCTAAAACGCCTTTACTCCTCTTAGAAAATTATTTGAACTCCAAGATTCTAAGATATGAGAGCCTAGAGGAGGGCCTGTTACAAACGTAGAGGGAACACACAGAGGAGGAGAATAAGAAGTGCCAGGCACAGGGCCTGCAAAGACTCTGTGTTCACTGAATGGCAGCTGGTGGCAACTGGCTCAGCTTAAAGGTCCTGTCTGTTCCACTAAGAAGATACCCATGAAGAGATCAGGTTCAAACCACCCTGCGGTCTTCGATCTTTCCCAGACCACACCTAAGGGGCATTTCCCTACCTACAGTCTCGTTCATTCACCACTTAGCTAAGTTTACTACCTTGGGCTGATACTTATTTTTTAATGTGGAAATCCTCTGATTCTGTCTTATTAGTAATTACTAGTAATACTAATAATCTACCGCGAGACAGCGCAGGCTATGATATCTATGTCCTTTGGCTATTTTTAAGTATTTATTTTCTAACCTGAACTTAAACAAAGGCCTCAAATGGTATCTTTTAGAACATTTTAAATAGGAATTTCAAATTTTGTGGGGTGCCTGGGTGGCTTAGTCGGTTGAGCATACGACTTTGGCTCAGGTCATGATCTCACGGTTCGTGGGTTTGAGCCCCGCATTGGGCTCTGTGCTGACAGCTCAGAGCCTAGAGCCTGTTTCAGATTCTGTGTCTCTCTTTCTCTCTGACCCTCCTCTGCTCACGCTGTCTCTCTCTGTCTCTCAAAAACAAAACTTTTGTAACTTAAATTTCATACGAGTGAAGTCCTATTTGTCTTTCTCTGACTAATTTCACTTAGCATAATACACTCTAGCTCCATCCACGTTGTTGCAAATGGCAAGACTTCATTCTTTCTGACCGCCAATACTCTCTCTATATAGACAAGACACGCACCCCCCACATCTTCTTTATCCATTCATCTGTCGATGGACATTTGAGCTCTTCTCATACCTTGTCTATTGTCCATAGCGCTGCTATAAACATTGGGGTACATGTGCCCTCATGAATCAGCACTCCTGTATCCTTTGGATAAATACCCAGTAGTGCAATTGCTGGATCATACGGTGGTTCTATTTTTAATTTTTCGGGGAACCTCCATACTGTTTTCCAGAGCGGCTGCACCAGTTTGAATTCCCACCAACAGTGCAAGAAGGTTCCTCTTTCTCTGCATCCTCGCCAGCATCTGCTGTTGCCGGAGTTGTTAATTTTAGCCATTCTGACTGGTGTCAGGTGGTATCTCATGGTGGTTTTGATTTCTATTTCTCTGATGATGAGTGATGTTAAATGTTTCTTCATGTGTCTGTTAACCATCTGGATGTCTTCAGAAAAATGTCTATTCATGTCTTTTGCCCATTTCTTCATTGGATTATGTTTTCTGGGTGCTGAGTTTGATCAGTTCTTTACAGATTTTGTAAGTACTACCTTACTTTTTAGATGTAGGAATGATATCCAGGAAGGTTAAATCATTTATCTAAAGTCACACAGCAATTCAGTGGCAAAGCCTGGGCTCAATTCTAAGTTCCAGACGTTGAAATACAAGCTTCTTTTATTTACAGATAAATTTTAAAAGTTAGAAAATGCTTCCTCAGAAGGCAATATATCAACACCCATTAGGATAGCCACTATCGAAAGAAAATAACAAGTGTTGGGGAGGATGTGGAAAACGTGGAATCCTTGTACACGACTGGTGGAAATGTAAAATGATGCAGCTGCTATGCAAAATACTGTGGGTTTTTTCCACAAAATAAAAATAGAATTATTGTACGACCTAGCAATTCCACCTCTGGATATATGAAGAACTGAAAGTGAAGTTTCAAAGAGATATATGTACATGCATGTCCACAGAATTATTCACAATAAAGAAAAGGTGGAAAGGACCCAAGTGTTTCCTGACTTATGACTGTAAAAACAAAAAATTCTTAAAAAGAAAGGAGATTCTTACACAGGTTACAACACGGATGAACTTCGAGCACAGTATGCTAGGTAAAATACGCCAGTCACAAAAGGGAAACTCCTGGGCGGTCGCACTTACACGATGTCCCAGAGTGGTCACATTCAGAGAGACAGAAAAGAGAATGGTAGTTGCAAGGGGGGTTGGAAGCAGTTATTCTTTGATGGGTATGGAGTTTCAGTTTTGCAAGATTAAAAGGGTTTTAGAACTGGACAATTGCCACAATATGAATGTGGCTAATGCCCGTGAAATGGGTAAGACAGTTAGACTTAAAGATGATTAAGATGGTAAATTTTATGTTATGTGTAGTTTGCCATAGCTTTTTTCAAAATTCAACATATCAAAAATTACTCACATTTGACGCTGGCACTCATGCTTAATGGAACCGAGCAGTCTACCGCAGCTGAAAGAAAACAAATCAGTGGTTTAGTGATAGTCTTAACATTTATAAATGACAACAAATATCAAATGTGGAAATCACAAAAAGTTCCAGAATTTGCAGTTCCTTGTTTTGATTTCTATGATACTTTTAGAGACAAAAAACACAGTATCAACAGCTCATTGGATACTGCAAAAGGAAGTATTAGTGAACTTAAAAACAGAGCAATATAAACTATTCAAAATGAAATGGAGTAAAATAATACTGGAAAATAAATGCACAGAGAGTCACTGACTTTGCCTACCTGAATCATGCACTTAACATATGTGTAATCGGGAGTCCCAAAACAAGTCCCTCCAACAAAGCAAAATTAGAGGCCCTATGCTACCTTATTTCAAGACTTAGTGTAATGCCATAGTCACTAAGGCAATATGGTATTATAATAAAGACACAGAAGATCAATGGAACTGAAGAGTAAGTCCAGAAATATATCCTCAGACATGGTCATGTGTCTTTCAAAAACTGCCAAGGCAATTCAACATAGAAAGGACAATCTCAGGGGGGCTGGGTGGCTCCTCAGTTGAATGTCCCACTCCCGATTTTAGCTCAGGTCATGATTCCAGGGTCATGGGATCGAGTCCTGTGTTAGACTCAATGCTGAGCATAAAGCCTGCTTAAGATTCTCTGTCTCTCTCACTCTCTCCCTCTGCCCCTCTTCCCTGCCTGCAACTCTCTTTCTGTAAAATATAAAAATAAAAAACATAAAAAAAGAAAGGGACAATCTCTTCAACAAATGATACTGGGAATATTTGGATATTCATAGGCAAAAAAAAAAGACCCTTATATCATATATACAAAGTCACTCAAAAAGGATCACAAACTTTAAAAAATTTTTTTAAAAACATGAATTCATTTTTGAGAGACAGAGCATGAGTGGGGGAAGGAGCAGAGAGAGAGGAAGAAACAGAATCTGAAGCAGGCTCCAGGCTCTGAGCTGCCAGCATAGAGCCTAACATGGGGCTCAAACTTACGGACTGTGAGATCATGACCTGAGCTGAAGTCGAATATTTAACCGATGGGCCACCCAGGTGTCCCAAAACGGATCACAAACTTAAAAAATGTAGGAACTAAAACTTACACTTCTAAAGAAAACATAAGAAAATCCTAGTGACCTAAAATTAGTAAAAGATTTCTTTTTTTTTTTTTAATGTTTTTTATTTTAGAGAGAGAGAGAGTGTGCGCGCAAGCAGTGGAGGGGCAGAGAGAGAAGGGGACAAAAGATCCAAAGTGGGCTCCACACTAACAGCAAACTCTGAGCCCATGTGGGGCTTGAACTCACAATCCCACAAGATCAGGACATGAGCTGAAGTTGGCTACTCAACCAACTGAGCCACCTGGGAGTTCCAGGAAAAGACTTCTTAAACAGGAAAAGATTTTCTTAAGCTTTATGAAAAGTATAAACTATTATTTTTTAATTTTTTAAAAGGTTATTTACTTATTTTGGGAGAGACAGAAGAAGGAGAGCAGGGAAAAGGCAGAGAGAAAGGGAGACTCCCAAGCAGGCTCTGTACACTGTGAGCGCAGAGCCCGATAAAAAGCTCAAACTCATGAAACTGTGAGGTAATGACCTGATCCGAAAATCAAGAGTTGGATGTTTGACTGACTGAGCGACCCAGGCACCCCTGAAAAGTTAAACAATAAAACAACTGAAAAACTGAACTTGATTTCACATGTCACAATATGTAATTTTTCTTTAGATTTCTCAATCGTTTAAAATATAAACTTCAGGGGCACCTGGGTGGCTCAGTCATTAAGCATCTGACTTTGGTACAGGTCATGATTTCACAGATCATGGGTACGAGCCCCACATCAGGCTCTGTGCTGACAGCTCAGAGCCTGGAACCTGCTTCCGATTCTGTCTGTCTGTCTCACTCTGCCCCTCCTCTGCTCATGCTCTGTCTTTCAAAAATGAATAAACATTAAAAAAATAAATAAATAAAACATAAACTTCATAAAACATGAACTAAAATAAAAAAAACTTCAGCTCTTCCAGGCACCTGGATGGCTCAGTTGGTTAAGCATCCAACTCTTGATTTCAGCTCAGGCCATGATCTCACCATTTGTGAGATCAAGCCCTACATCAGGCTCTGCACTATCAGCTTGGGAATTTTTTACCCCTTCGAACTCACATGTGCTCTTTCCCTCTCTCTCAGAATAAATATTAAAAAAATAATAAAAACAGAAACTTTAGCTCTTCAATGAGAAGATAAAATCATTTTTAGAAGACATTAGTGAAAAACTGGTGAAATTCAAATAAGATCAGTAGTTACTAGTATTCTATCAATAGTCATTTGCTAGTTTCAATAACTGTACTATAGTTATTTAAGATTTTAGCATTAGGGAAAGTTGGGCGAACGGTTTCTGTGACGCTGTACTATTTTTGCAACTTTTCTCTAAGTCTAAAACTTTCATAATAAATATTTTTTAAAGAAAATGAAAAGGTAAGTCTCAGATAGGGAGAAAATATATCTGATATAGGTCTGTATTTAATACATAAAGAACTCTCGCAACTTAGTATTAAGAAGACAAGTAACTTATTTTTAAAATCGGCCAAAAAATCTGAACAGATATTTCACTGAAGAAGATCTGTAAATAGAAAATAAGCACAAGAGGGGCACCTGGGTGGCTCAGTCAGTGGGGGTCTGACTTCGACTCCGGTCATGATCTCACTGCTTGTGAGTTTGAGACCTGCACTGGGCTCTGTGCTGACAGCCAGGAGCCTGGTGCCTGCTTCAGATTCTGTCTTCATCTCTCTGCTCCTGCCCTGCTCATGCTCTCTCCTTCCCTCTCTCAAATATAAAATAAAATACAAAAAAAACAAAACAAAACAAAACAAAACAAAAGAAAGGGAAATAACCACAAGAAAAGTTGCTCAACCTCATAGGCATGAGGAAAATACAAACTAAAACCCTGATGGGCTACCACTATGTCTCCACTCTGGTGAGGATATACGAGGGACAGAAATACACAGTTGCAGTCACTCTGGGAAATAGTTTGGCAGTTTCCTTTAAAGTTAAATACTTACCATTTTACCCCACAACTCCCCTCCTAGTAAATAAATTTAATCAAGTGAAAAGGAAGCAGATGTTGAAAGACTGTACGTGAAGATGGTATGCTTTATTCCTAATGGCCAAAAGTGAGTCAAAACAATCCAAATATCACCAACTGATGACTTCATAAACAAATTATGGTGTATTCATTGACTGGAAACCTACTTAGCAATAAAAAGGAAGAACTACCGAAGCACACACATCTCTAAAGCATTAGCTAATCCAAATCCAGGCACAAAATGATTCATAGTGTTTGCTCCCATTTATTTGAAATTCCAGGAAATGAAAACTATAGTGATAAAAAGCAGATCAGTGGTTGCCAGGGTTTGAAGGAAAAGATTGCAAAAGACTAGGTGAACTTTTTAGAAGATAGAAATGTTCTATATCAGGGGTCAGTGAACTTTTTCTGTAAAGAAACAGATGGCAAATTTTCAGGCTTTGCAGAGTGATATGGTCTCTGTCACAACTAGCTGACTCTCCCTTTTAGTGCAAAAACCACCACTGACAATATGTCCAAGAACGAACATGATTGCCTTTATTTTCAGATAATGAAAGTTAAATTTCATGTGACTTTCACATGTTACAAAATTTTGTTCTTTCTATTTTTTTCTGACCACTTAAAAATATAAATATGATTTCTGGTTCAAGAGCTGCACAAAAACAGGCGGCAGGAGGATTTGGCCAACAAGCTGAAGTTAGCGGGTCCCTGATATAGAATGATTGTGCTGGTGACTGTACTGATGGATATACATTCCAAAACACAGATACTTAACTGCACACTTAAAATTAGCGTATTTTATTACATATAAGTTATTATCTCAATAAAGCAACCAAAAAGAAAAAAAAGAGCAGCTGGTATCTTCTTTGTACAATTTCCTTAGATTAGAAAACAAAAGCAGATTATAAACTTTCATTATATTAACATCAATATCTAACCACAAAAACATATTAGGGATAACACAGGTAAAATGAAATAACTAGTTATTATATAGATATCACATAGAATTAACAAAAATGGCATTCTGAATTTTCTATGTATAAAAGTTATAATTAACAGTTAATATCTTGCTACATGAAACACAAATCTATTTATATAGAACATATTCATTTTTGCTATAGATTTACCCTAATTAGAAGTGAAGTTGAGGATTTAAATTGGGTATAGAAAGTTCACATTTGCACATTTTTACCTTTGGCTGAAAGGATTTTATTATAGTGAACAGCCATGTGATTCTTGACCAGGTGGAGAGTACTTAGTCTGAGAGAGGAGGAGTCAATGCAAAAAGCTAAAAATTAAAACATATTTAATCATTATATATCTAGAATTAATATCAAGTCATGAGACAAACAAGATATTGATTATTAAGCTCATTATTATAAGATGTTCTGAAAATTAACCATGGACATACTGACATCCCTGTGATGCTTGATGTTGCTTGGGTAACGACCAGCTCCAACTGCATGGGTTCAAGCCTTCCTAGGACTGAGAGTTTGGGAAGAGATTCTAGAATATAATCTATGATTACATTTACAAAATCATTTCTTACTGAAAGGCCTTAATCTCGTAACTAAAAGTGTTTAGCTACTTGCCTGATTATAAAATAATGTTAGCATTGTTAGTAGTTGAATAAATCAAACAAATCCAAAAACTAAAATTCTATGCAAAGATTCTTTTCTGAGCGGCAACTTCTAATTTTACAGCCCAAAACATGATCAGCTTACTGCACTCTTTTTGTAATAGTAGGAATATATTAAGACAAATACATCACATAGAAATTCCATAAGCTTCTCAATCTCATCTGAACTGTTTAAAAGATATCTTAGAAATAATTAAGTACTAATATATAAGTATAAATGTATAAAATGTAAATAAATGTAGGCATAACTTTTTAAACATTAAGAATCATTTTTGAGAATACACACATATAGTTAAACAAAACCAACAGCTAAAATATAAAGATTAAAAAATTAAGTGAATATCCTGTCATGACCCCTAGTCTCCCTTCCCAGAAGCATACTCTCTACTGTTGTTATGCATTCTTCTAGGGAAATTCTATGCATAATACAGTAATGATAAGCTTGATACTAGTACTACTATTAAAAATTATTGAATAGGTCCCGTGCATGCACTGTTCTAGGCTCTTCACATGTAAAAGCCATTGAGTCATTATTACCATTTAATAGGCGTGGAGTCTGAGACGTGAATAAGGTCTTCCAGGTCACAGAGCTCATAAGGGACGCAGTTTCCCTGTGAACCAAGGCAGCTTCACGCCTACAACCACTAGACCTACAGCAGCTCCGCACATCGATTCTTAAAAAAAAGTCAGCAAACTACACATTGTTCTTCATCGTGTTCTTCTAAGGTATGTGTACTTTACACCTCATTTAAAATTTTTAGTTAAAAATAATTTTTCAACATTTATGACTCTGCTCTATGTGTATATATACTTTATTGCCACAAATAAGTTAACTGAAAATGTAATCCCTCTTTCACTTTTAGAGGGACCAGAATCAAAGATTTTTCATGTAAATAAGAAAAAAAAGATTTTTCAATTATTTTGCCTAAAAACCTAGAGTTTAAGTTTTGAAGCTATAATTATAAAAATATATTTTAAGTTCACGTCAAAAATTTAAAGGCTTTAAAATGTGAAAACACAGAAAATGCAGATTTCCTTTTCACAGGATCTAGAAATCCAGTTGGAAAAGAGGCCCATCGGTGTTTACTCCAGATACAAACTGCATTTTTCAAGTGCTTTTTCTCTGCACAGCTCTTTCTTTTCAGTGCCAGTGTCTTTAATAACCCCCGAGTCACCATGTAACAGGGAAGGCGAGCTGCATGCCAGGGTGGCCCGCCAGCACAGAGGAGAGCTGGGCCGGAGCTTCGGCAGGCAGCGGGAGGCGGCCAGGGCCACGTCCTGGGCACAATACTAGTGTGCACTGATGGCCGCCTAAGAATTCCTATAATATTTAATTATAATTAACAATACAAAGTCCCATATTGATTATATGAAGTAATTCCATCGTGTCACAAAATTGACAAATAAAGGAAACACTTAGTCAACCTTTTAGCAAATAATCTTTTACGATTTAAACACCTCACTTACCATTACTTTTGGTGCTCAAGTGTCCTTTAAGTAGGCATGGAGAACCATATCTGGGAAGGACAGAGGTTGCTCTGACTTTTAACAAAAAAATATAAATTAGGATATGTGAAACAACTTCCATGAAAACAAAAATTTTGGACATTTAAAAATAATAAATTTATCTTTGATTTTAACTCTCAGAATTGTTTTATTGGTTTCTTTATTTCAAAGTAGGCTTCATGCCCAGCACGAAACCCAACATAGGGGTTGAACTCACAACTGAGATCAACACTAGAGCTGAGATCAAGATTCGGACCCTTAACTGACTGAGCCACTCAGGCTCCACTCTGAATTGTTTAAAATTTTATTGTCCTATTACTAACCATCAGACAGACAAAAATTCTACTGCCATAGATAAAAGGCCTTCTCTTTTAACAAAGTAAGTTGTTTTCAGAATAGTTGTACCTTGAGACATTAGTTTCACTGGATAAAGTGATAAAGATATCAATTATGTTATTTGATATATATCAATTTTATTCTATATACCACTTACCAGATTATTTAATGATTTTGAGATTTTGAGCTAATACATATGTATTAATTATTTAGTTAATCATAGGCTAGTCTGGCCTTAAAAATAATTTTAAGAAAGTAATCCCCTCACAAAGTAGTTTAGTAAATCAGAAATTATATGATGTCACTATGTAGAAGATATATAAAAATGTCAAAATCAGAATTTTTTTAAAAGATGTCTTAAGGTTCATCTAGTCCAACCTACTTATATTCTTGTTTGGATCCTATCTCCCCTAAAGTTAGTGTCTTATCTTTCAGACCAGATGGATGGAAAACTAGACACATAACTCATCATAAAATTAATTTACTTTCTCCAAAAATAGATTGTGTATTTGTAGCTACCAAGTGTTTAGAACCTTCAAGATAAGAAGGCTAAGTTATAGAATTTAATGAAATTTAACATGCAAAATATGAATACTGACTGTATCCCCAAGACGTGCTTTTTAAAAAAATTTTGAACGTTTATTTATTTTTGAGAGACAGAGAGACAGAGCGTGAGTAGGGGAGGGGCAGAGAGAGAGAGGGAGACACAGAATCCGAAGCAGGCTTCAGGCTCTGAGCTGTCAGCACAGAGCCCAACGTGGGGCTCGAACTCATGAACTACGAGATCATGACCTGAGCCAAAGCCGGCCGCTTAACTAACTGAGCTACCCAGGCGCCCCTCTAATACATGTTTTAAATGGATAAAATGGTCAGTCTGCTATCAGGTGAGCTGCTATAAGCTATAAAGGTGTGGAGGGGACACAAAGTCTGGAAGAAATATGGATGACTGAAAATAGAAAAAGAAGTGTCCAGATAGAACTAAAATCCAGGACCAGAGAACAAAGTCTGCTAAAAGAGACTAAAATAGAAAAACAACCTGAGATCAGAATGTCTAAGAAGATCCTTATCACAGGCCAGAAGCAGGAAGGAAAAAAAATAACTTCTTATTTAGGACAAGAGAGATCAAGGTTACGCCATTTGAGTTGGTAATGACAGTCATGAAATTAGCATAGTTTGTTTATACCAGGAAAGAAGGAGATCTGAAATCTCAACACACGAAAAAGCAAATTAGCCAAAAAACTCTCAAGCAAACCTTATTTCTATGAAGGATAAAAAAAAAAGTGAAACACTTTTTGCCTGCCCAGAACTCACTGCCTCTGTATCTGGAGATGGACTCAACTTGCCTTTTGGGGAACCACTAGTCCCTCACTTTTAGTCCGAGCAGTTCAGGTAGAGCTTATCCTACTGCTCAGAGGTGGGCATACAATCCCAATGTGACCAGCTATGTTGAGTGAATCAGGAATGACTGTGTGACCCAAGTCCAGCCAACGACACACTATCCTGGGAATTTTACTGGAACCATTAGGAAAGAGATACTTTTTCCACTGGGCTAGAGACAGAAATAAGCCTGGCACTTTCAGTGGCCATCTTGCACTATACAAGGGGAACTGAAGCCTACGTGGAGAAAAGTGGAAGTCAGAGATTCCTGGTGATATTGTTTGAGTCTCTGGATCTAACTGAAGCTCTACCCTCACTAGACTTTTCTTTACAGGAGCTAAAAATTCTCTAAGCCAGTTTGACTTGGGTTTCTTCACTTGTAGTCAAAAGCTAACTCACTGAATACTGACTGTGCCAGGTACTGTTCTAAACACTCGGTAGCTACAAATGCACTTAATCCTCACAACAATCCAATGAGTCAGGTATTATCATTGTCCCCACTTCATAGATGAAGCACGATGAGGTAAAGCATGTAACTGGCCCAAGATTACACAGCAACTGTGTATAACAGGTTCAGATTCTGGATCTGAATCCAGGCAAACTAGATAAATGTTGTGTGTTCTGACTGTTCTACTGACCAGCCATTCCTCCACCTCTCTCCCTCTCTTGGGCCTCTATTCCCTGAGAAACAATAATATTGAAAATAGGCCAATTAATAACCCTACAATGTCCTCCAAGTATTCAGGTGAAAGAACAGTTGTATGTCTCTCACTTTAAGTCGTTAGAAATGATGAAGCTTGATGAGGAAGGCATGTTGAAAGCCTAGATAGTCCACATCTAGGCCCCTAGGTCACTTAGCTGAGTTATAAACATGCACAGGAAAAGTTCTTGAAGGAAAATAAAAGTGCCGCTCCCAGAAACACATAAGTGATAAAGCGAAAGAACCTTATTGCTGACATACAGAAAGTATTAGTGGTCTTGACCGAAGATCAAACCAGCTACAACATTCCCTTAAGCCAAAGCCTAATCCAGAGCAAGGCCCCAACTCTCTTCACTTCTATGAACTAAGAGAGGTAAGGAAGCTGCGGAAGAAAAGCTTGAAGCTAGCAGGGGTTGGTTCATGAGGTTTAAGGTAACATAAAAGTATAAGGTGAAGCAGCGAGTTATGTAGAATTTCTAGCTACGGTAATTAATAAAGATGGCTACACTGAACAGATTTTTTTTTTAATTTTTTAAAATGTTTTATTTATTTCTGATACAGAGAGAGACAGAGCGTGAGAGGGGGAGGGGCAGAGATAGAAGGAGACACAGAATCTGAAGCAGGCTCCAGGCTCTGAGCTAGCTGTCAGCACAGAGCCCGACGCGGGGCTCGAACCCACAACGTGAGATCTGACCTAAGCCGAAGTCGGAGGCTTAACCGACTGAGCCCCTGAACAGATTTTCGAGATAGATGAAACAGCTGTACATTAGAAGATGCCGCCATCAAAGACTTTCACAGCTAGAGAGAAGTCAGTTCCTGGCTTCAGTGCTTCAAAGGACAGGATGACTCTTGTTAGAGGCAAACGCAGCTGGTGTCTACGTTGGAGCCAATGCTGGCTCACCATTTCAAAAATCCTAAGGCCCTTAAATATGCTAAATCAACCGTGCCTGTGCTCTGTAAATGGAACAACAAAGCCTAGATGACAGCACTTCCATTTACAATATGGTTTACTGTATATCTATCTATCTAACTACCTATCTACCTTGGTACTCCTGGGTGGGCTCGATAGATATTTTAAGTTCACTGTTTTGAGGTCTACTGCTCAGAAAAAGACTCCTTTCAAAATATTACTGCTCACTGACAATGCACCTGGACACCCAAGAGCTCTGAAGGAGATGTACAATTAGATTAATGTTGCTTTCATGCCTGCTAACACAATATCCATTCTGCAGCCCAGGGATCAAGGAGTAATTTCAACCTTCGAGTCTTATTATTTAAGAAGTACAAGCTAAAGCTTGTCATTCCTCTGATGATTCTGGGCAAAGTAAATGGAAAATCTTCTGGAAAGGATTCACCATTTGAGAATGGTGCCACTGAGAATGTTTGTGATTCACAGGAAGAAGTAAAAATATCAACATTAACAAGAGTTTGGAAGAAGCTGATTCCAACCCTCATGGGTGACTGTTCAGGACTTCAGTGGAGGAAGTACCTGCAGCTGTGGTAGAAGTAAGAAAACTAGAACTAGAAGTGGAGCCTGAAGATGGGACTGAATTGCTGCAGCCTCACATGGAAACTTGAAGGGGTGAGGAGTTGCTTCTCAAAGACGAGCAAAGTGGTTTCTTGAGACGGAATCTATTCCTGGCAAAGATGCTGTGAAGATTGGTGAAATGACAACCAAGGATTTAGACTGTTCCATAAACTTAGCTGATAAACAAGAGACAAGGTTTGAGGGCGCTAACTCCAGTTTTGAAAGAAGTTCTACCGTGGGTAAAATGTTATCAAACAGCATTGTTCATGAACAGAGAACAGAGAAATCGTTGGTGAAAGGATGAGTCGACTGATACAGCAAAGCTTAATGTTCAATGTTGTCTTATTTTAAGAAAATGCCAGTCACCCCAACCATCAGCAACCGCCACCCTGATCACTCAGCAGCCATCAACATCAATGCAAGACCCTCCAACAGCAAAGAGAACACTACTTGCTGAACGCTCAGATGACGGCTAGCATTATTTAGCAATAAAACATTTTTGAATGCGGGCATGTACATTGTTTTTTAGACATCATATTATTGTACACTTAACAGACCACAGGGTAGGGCAAACACTTTTATATACACTGGGAAACCAAAAACTTCATTTGACTCAGTTTATTGAGACATTTGCTTTACTGGGGTGGAACGGACCCTGCAGTATGTCCGAGGTATGCCTGTATACTCTAAATTTTACATATATCCCTTCCCAAGCTCCCACCTCTGCCATGGGATAGTAAGTAAAAATAATGGCTCTAAGGTTTCACATTCCTCACCTGGATGCAAAGCCTGTTCTGCTACTTACTATGACCTTGGCAAGTTATTTATGACCTCTTACTTACTGTGAGATGAGGATAATACCTATCAAGATGTTTTTGTGGATCAAATAGTTAACTTGGGATTTGTTTCTGGTACACAGCAAAGGTAGCTTATGTTGTAAAATTTCTAAGAAAACATAAAAGCATGTTGGTTTGCTTTTTCTGGAACTTATGTTGACAGTGTCAGAATATACAGTTTGCTAAATGGATAGTAATCTTCCATATTCAAAGCAGCACTTATTTTGACCAATGATTCTGTAATAAAGGCACACTCACATTCAAAGCAAGACACTGCAAGGAGCCATTAGCAGCTTGGTTTACAGATACTTTGAAGGGGTGCTTGGCTGGCTCAGTGGGTAGAGCATGTGATTCTTGATCTTGAGGTGGTGAGTTTGAGCCCCACGTTGAGTGGAGAGATGACTTTAAAATATATAAATAAAGCTACTTTAAACATAGATAAGAACACTACATTGGGAGGATCTGCAGGTTACTTTATCTGGCTTGAGGCAAGAATGCTACTTGCCCAGAAAATGTGAAAATGCAAATTATTTGGATTGGGCCAATTCATAGAGATTTAAAGTTATATGGGCCCAACAGTTCCACCATGACGTCCACTTGACCCAGAGAGTATTCAATAAAGGGCAGGTGGATATAGTGATTATGGATTAGTCCTTTGCCAATAACTCTGTAGGCAGCAACACTGCATCATTTGGAAATTTATAAGAAATGCAAAATCTCAGCCTCCTGCCAGACCTACTGAATCATAATCTGCATAAAAAATTTTTTTAATGTTTTATTTATTTTTGAGAGAGAGAGAGAGAGAGAGAGAGAGTGCGTGAGCAGGAGAGGGTCAGAGAGGGAGACACAATCCTAAAACAGGCTCCAGATTCTGAGCTGTCAGCACAGAGCCAGATGCAGGGCTCAAACCCACCATCCATGAGATCATGACCTGAGCTCAAGTCGGACGCTTAACGGACTGAGCCACCCAGGCATCCCATAATCTGCATTTAAAAAAAAATTATTTATTCTGTGAGAGAGAGAGAGAGAGAGCGAGCGAGCGAGCGAGCAGGGGAGAGAGGGAGAGAGAATCGCAAGCAGGCTTCCCACTGACAGTGCACACCCCGATGACGGGCTCCATCCCACAGACCCTGAGATCATGACCTAAGCCAAGATCAAGAGTCCAATTTAACCAACTGAGCCACCCAGGCGCCCCATAGTAGGCATTTTAACATGATTCCCAGGGGATTCCTATTCACATTAAAGAATCCCTGGGTTATTTGTCTTGTGGGGAGGAAGGTGGTTACAGAAGGAAAGATTTCGTATTTAACTGATTACTTCAAATGTGCTTGGAGTTATATATTATCTTCATTTAATCTTCAAGAAGTCTATGACATGGGCATTTTACTGCCACGTTCGAGAGATGAAGAAACTGAGGTTCGTCCTTGTGGAGAGCAAAGGGGACTTGATTTGGGGGACCCAAATTTAGTTCCTCTGCCTCGGAGCCACCGAGGTAAGAAAAGCTGCATGCCCCCGAGTTCAGGAGACCCGCCTCCAGCAGTCAGGGCCACAAATTCTGCACAGGCAGGACCTCCTCCTCCGGGGCGCAGGATAACACTGGGGCCGAGAGGGGCGAGTAAATAGGGGACCTGGACCCCCAGGGCCCGGCCCGGACCCGCGCACCCGCGACCCGGATCCCGGACCCGAGGCCCGGATGCGGGCCGGCGCGAGGCGGCGGTCGCCCGTGAGAGTTCCCTTTACCTCTCCGGCTGCCATCCATGCTTAGATCCTCTTGCAGCCTCCGCGGGGACACACGGGCCCCCCTTCCGTCCTTCCCCGGGCAGGACCAGCCCCCGCAGCAGAGGACTGGCGCGCTGGAGCCGGCGCCTGGCGGCAGCCGCCGGAGACCGTCGCTAGGACCGTTGCTAAGGGCCGCGCCGCGGCGCCGGGATTGTGACGTCACCGCGCAGGGACGTGCTCTCCTGCCGCCGGGCTGCCGGGGGTACGCGGAGGGAGGGGGAGAGCAGATGAGGATTGTGGTGGCCGGGAGGGGATTACTGGGCAGGGAAAGTGTCCCAAACCCCGGTCTGTGGCCCTGGGATCCTGCCAGCTGTCCTCAGAGCCGCCTCTTCTCAAGAGCTAAGTCACCAGCCCCTGGCAGGTCTTGTCCCTGTGGGAAGAGCGGGAGACAAGGTGGCTTCATCTGGCATCCCTGTCCCCTGAGTCCCGGAAAAAAAAATCAAGCGCAAATGTTGGTTGCGGTCTGGGTAACGTTCAACCAGTTCCAAATAGTTAAATTTCAGAGCAGTGCGTGAATATTTGAATTAGTGAAAATCCTGGGGATTAGAGATACCTATATATTTACCTCTTGATTTTTAACCTCAGCAATCAGCTTGCATTTCCTTCTTTCTGAGCTCTATCTATCCGTCTTCCCTCTGCACACCCAGTCTTATTCATCTTAAGGCTTTTTTCCTTAGACTGGAAGAGAGTTGTGGTATGAACAAGGCGTTGGTTGATCTGTGGCTTTATACAATTCGTTTAATTTTGAAGCAGTTACCCACTTTTGGATCCTTGGAAATAAGATAATAGGGCAGGGAGCATTCTGTAACGTGGGGCTTCTCATCAGCACCACTGACGTTTTGGGCTGGGTGCTTAATTGTTTGTGGGAAGTGCCCAGTACCTAGTAGGGTAGTAGCAGCATTCATGGTCTCTACCCACTAGATGACAGTAGTAACCCACCCACTCCACCTCCAGTTGCAAGAATGTCTCCAGATATTACCAAATTTCCCAGGGGTGGGTGGCAAATTGCACCCCATTGAGAACCATTGCTATAATGGAAAAAATACTGGCTTTGGTGGCAGATATGTGGAACTTTTCTGCCACTTGTGAGCTTGACCTTTGTTTGGAAACTTCTCTGAGCCTCAGGTCTTTCTTTTCTCAAATGTAAAATGCTACTAATGTTGTAGTTGCAAGGATCAAGAAGTCCACTGCCTGCAAAGTAAAACGAGGTTTTCAACAAATAATAGTTCTCTCTCTTTTTTAAGACCCTACCTTAGAAAAGCTGGGGTATCAGAAAAATTCAGACATAGGGAGTAAGTCAGGAATCCTATGATAAGGAAAGGGGAATAAGCCAGAAATTCAGTCACGATAACATCTGAACTCCTGGTTCACTAAGTCTAGGGAAAGGAGAACATTATTTTAAAAATCTGAAGAACGTAGAAGTATGTGTGATGGCTCTGTGGCCCCAACTACAAAGGTCATTTATAAGGATTCATGGGTGGAGAGTCACGTGTTACCTAGAGAACAAAAACTACCTACTCACTGATGCTTGAAATCCCTATCTAAGAACATGAAGCCTTTTATTCCACTACAGCCATCTGGAAAATACCTTGCATCTAATAAGTCTCCGGTAAGCATTTGTTAAATTGAATTAGAGCTAAAGCTTAAAGGGCAAACACCCCGGGGAAAGTAATGCAGTGACTTGATTCACACAAAGATGATGCCAGCTCCTCTTACGAAAGTAAATTTTTGGATGAAAAGTAGATATTGCTTTGAAATATCTCCAAGGATCTCCAAGATTGGGAGAGGGTTCTAGAGAAACATTGCATGGTACCCAACTTCAACTGAAGCCATCGTCATTTCATTATTTAAGTATTTCGTTCCAATTCTTTCAAGAATATACTTTTTCCTTCCATTTTTAGTGGTGAACATATTATCCTAAGTTCAATTTAATATGTCCTTCACTTTCACGCTGTGTGTTTAAACAAGACAGAGAGGATCCTTTCTGGTTGCTGTTTCCAGGAGGCAGTCAAGGATCATAGGCAGAGGCATGCAGCTAGTAATGGTTTATAAGTAGAGTTAGTTTCCAGAAGTGTCCTTCCACTGGGAAGCATCAATACCAGGTACAATGGACTTGGAGAGGGGCCATTCCTAAAGACCTTTTATTGAATATTTAAAAATGAATTTCATTTTAAGAAATTACTCCTTGGTATATTTTTATTGATATCTAGAAATTTATATGTTGTATTTTATTTTATTTTCTTTTTAATTTTTTTAATGTTCTTTATTTATTCTTGAGAGACAGAGACAGTACGAGCAGGTGAGGGTCAGAGAAAGGGGGAGGTACAGAATCTGAAGCAGTCTCCAGGCTCTGAGCTAGCTGTCAGCACAGAGCCCAATGCGGGGCTGGAACCCACAAACCATGAGATCATGACCTGAGCCAAAGCCGGTCGCCTAACCGACTGAGCCACCCAGGCGCCCCTATATGTTGTATTTTAGAAGGAAAAGGTTTTTGGCCCTAATGAATTGGCATGCTTACTTTTATGATTGGGTTTCCCTTTTTGTCTTAGCTGGCAGAAAGAATAAATAAGATTTATGCTCATTTGCAATAATCATTCATAGCCTATTTGTCTATTTATGTCTAATTCCTTTTATTAAGCAGGTGAGTTTTTTATTCCACTCCTTTTAATGGCCCTATTTTATTGGAGGAGCTCTAAGCCCTTTGGAACTGGAGATATAAATAAAATGAACTATGTATCACACATACCATAATATATAGTCTAATATGTATAATAGTTTATTTACCACATTTTATTTTATATTTTAAAAAATCATTATATTATTATTTGTATACTTAATCTATATATTTATAGATAACCCTTAATTTTTAATTCAGAGGATTCCTGGAACTCATGTTTGTCTGTTTATTTACTGCATTTTATTTCATATTTTTAAAAATTATTATATTCTTATTTATATATTTAATCTATATATTTATAGATAACCCTTAGTTTCACAATTCAGAGGATTCCTGGAACTCATGTATGTCAGTTTGGACATGCTTAACACCACGGTGAAAATTATCCAATGAAAGCAACAAGACATAAAAGGCCACGATAATCTTTTTCCATTCACTGGGTTATTGTGAACATATTTTAATCCTGAAAGGATTAAAGAACAAAAACAAACGCTTAGGAAAAAATTTTAAAGAAATATATAACAGAGCAGAGTAAAAGAAATACAATTACATGATGTGTGTGTATTTTGGATTGACTTCAGTTTCAAAAGAAAATCCCTTCGGTTTTCGTGATTGAAGAGCACGCTCTTACTCATGATCCAGTCAAAATACCGCAGCTCCTGATTCATCTAATACTAAAAGACAATACAGAACTTGGACCTTGGAGGGGTTAGCATGTTATGAATTAATGAATTAATTTGTTGTTTTCACTAGAAGGGGCTTTAAGAAAGTTTTTTTAAGAAGGTTTTTTTTCTTTAATGTCTATTTATTTGAGAGAGACAGAGCACATGCGGCACACACATGAGGGGGGTACAGAGAGAGAGAGAGGGAGAGAGAGAATCCTAAGCACGCTCCACATTATCAGCACAGAGCCTCACATGAGGCTTGATCTCACAAACCGAGAGATCATGACCTGAGCTGAAATCAAGAGTCAGATGCCTAACCAACTGAGTCACCCAGGTGCCCCAAGAAAGTTTTAAGCCACATCCCTGTGAGCAGAGGGGCCAAACTGAGACAATATTAACCTACAAATCTTACTCAAGGAGTATAAGATGTAACAAAAACATTAAAAAATTTTTTTTATGTTTTATTTATTTTTTGAGAGAGAGAGACACAGCATGAGCAGGGAAGGGACAGAGGGAGAGGGAGAGACAGAATCCGAAGACAGGTTCCAAGCTCTGAGCTAGCTATAAGCACAGAGCCTGATGTAGGGCTTGAACCCAGGAACCATGAGATCATGACCTGAGCTGAAGCTGGACGCTCAACTGACCGAGCCACCCAGGTGCCCCTGAAAAACATTTTTAAAATTAACTCTAGGTAGAACTTTTCCAATTATAGTTAGTAACACACATGCTGAGTTCTTTTTTGAGCATAGGAAAAAAATCATTGTGTTATCTAAAGGTCCTTTATGAATTAAAAAATTCTTCATCGTGGTCGATCTGGAGCTTGAATTTTCTTAATTTTCTTGTTTAAAGCAGGAGAGAACAGAATGACCATATTCTCTACAAAGCAATATGTGCCTAACAGACAGAAGAGAGTGATAGCAAGATATACTGACCCCAAATGACCGTCCTGCGTTCTGGTAATGAATAGAACTTCAATATCTCAGCACAATCATAATCTTGCCCACAGTAAGTGGTCACTTTCAGAACTGTAGCACCATCCGGAGTTTGTACTGCATTTGATGTGTTCTGTTCTATACTTTATCTTCATTTTTCCTATAGTGGAGAAGAGCACGAAATTATGGCTCTGTAGGCAGCTTAGCTGCTTCTTATTACTAACAAAAGAGTCAATCATATAGTGTGGCTCTTGAGTGAAGGCTGCTAAAATGGCAGATATTAGGTCCACTAATACCTGTCACGTCCTCCATTGCTCTCGTTTCTCTCCAGCTGTGTTCTTTACATCTTTTCGTCCAATTAGGAGAACAAGTCTCTGCGAACGGAATTTAATCATTCAGCGGTTACTAGGTAACCTGTCGCCGTAGCTTAAGAAGAGCATTTCATCTTTTCTTCCACTGCCAGTCAGCTGCCACAATACATCGGGGTAATACTTGGCCAAAAGACTTGATAATCTCCACCTAATGTGCTCTGTGTTTACAAGTGGCTTCCCACCGTTACAAACAAAGCAAAACAAAGGACATAACCAAGTTGTCAGTCTATCCTGGTAATATTTGTTTCACTTAAGAGGCAGAGTTTGGAGTTTTAACAGTTACTGGATTTTGAGGAAGTTGCAGGGAAGCCCTGATAAGTGCATCTAGAATTCACAAGCTACCATACACAAATCAATTAAAACAACAGCTGGGTTTTGTAAAGCCACCAATGAAAACCGTCCTTTATTGATGCCCTATCTAGTTTTCCGTAGGGATTCAATCTCCTCTCCTGTCATACTTTGTCTTTTAGGATATCCGCCTGCAATTGACTCCCCAAACACTTTAAATTATTAGGCTGAATGACACAATATTGCTCTTTTGTAAATCAAAAGTGCTCAAATACAGACATGCTTTCTTTTCTTTCTAGTTTTATGGTTCTATTAATACAAATATGACATGCATGTAAGCTGTCTGTCTATTCATTTTCTCCGCTGCGCAGCCTGGCTGCAGGATGAGTGACTCTGATGGCCAGCTGCGCTGCTCTTTCCACAGTGGCTTTGCGGTCCTTGGAGGAGACCTTGTGAGCCATCTCTGCACAATCAGATTTGTTGCACATACAGCACTTCAAGCTCCTTGACCTTGTAGACTAGGAACTTCTGGAAGCCACTGGGCAGCACGTGCTTTATTTTCTTGTTGCTTCTGTAACCAGCATCAGTCATCAAGATCTGCCCCTTGAATCTTCTCCGCGCCCTATTGTCAATGCCTCTGGGTTTCTGCCAATTGCGCTTAATTTTGACATATGGTTTGATTGGTGCCAGATGAACTTATTGGTTGTCTTTTTATTTATTTATTTATTTATTTATTTATTTATTTATTTGAGAGGGAGAGAGGCAGAGAGAGAATGCAAGTGAGGGAAGGGTAGAGACAGAGAGAAGGGAGAAAGAGAATCCCAAGCAGGCTCCCCACTGTCTGTGAAGAGCCCAATGTGGGACTCAAACCCACAAACCAGGAGATCATGACCTGAGTCAAACTCTGACGCTTAACTGACTGAACCAGCCAGGTGTCCCTCTTGGCTCTCTCTCTCTCTCTCTCTCTCTCTAAGTTTATTTATTTTGAGAGAGGCAGAAACAGAGTGAGTGGGGGAGGGGCAGAGAGAGGGAGAGAGAAAATTCCAAACAGACTCAGTACTGTCAGAGCAGAGCCTGATGTGGGGCTCAAACTTACAAAACCATGAGGTCATGACCTGAGGCGAAACCAAGATTTGGACACTTAACTGACAGAGCCACCCAGGCGTCCCTCGATTCTCTTTTTAATGATCTGGGGCTTCACCAGAGGTGTGAGGGCAGCCGTGAGGCCGAGGAGGATTGGCTGCCCCCTCAGCGCTGCCAGCTGACGAGAGGCCGTCTGGTTTGACTTAATAACTTGAAGTTGTTTGCAGAGCACCCCTGCAAACCTGGATGTAGATTCAGACCTCACTAATGGAGCGAGCAGGCTTAGACAGCAAAGGCCAGGGGTTCTGCCCCCCCTCAGCTATGCTCAGTTCCCGACTTGACTTGCCTCAGATAGGTTTCTCACACCCTCTGCGAGTCCTTCATTTCCTTGCCTGCAAACAATTATTCAGTGTTCGTTGTGGTTCGTGTTTTTAAACAAAATCTAAATTGACCAACAGTATGAAAATGTTTTATGAAAACAGCTTCTTGTCATGTAACATTAAATGTCCACTGAAGTTTTTACCCATTGACAACTGTAGATTAAAAGAAAAAAACTGTGAGTCAAGAAGTAAATTCAAAAGGCATTTCCCCACTGGGTGTTATATGGAAACCAATTTGATAATAAACTATTTTTAAAAAGTCATTCTAAAAATAAATAAATAAAATCTTTAAAAAAAAAAAGCATTTCCCACACTGAGGGCACAGTCTAGAAATTTTGATTGTGCTCTGGGCACAGAAAGACTTCCTCTGTGTCGTTTATAACATGTGGAGTGGATATTTATATATAATAAACAGACAAATAAGAGACTGAGTGATTCTCTGAGCCTTCTTAATTTACTTTTTATTTTTATTTTTTAATTTTTTTTTGAATTAAAAATGTCAAAAAAATTTTTCCACTGTTTTTATTTATTTTTGAGAGCGAGACAGCATGAGCAGGGTAGGGTCAGAGAGAGAGGGAGACACAGAATCTGAAGCAGGCTTCAGGCTCCAAGCTGTCAGCACAGAGCCCAATGCGGGGCTTGAACCCACAAACCGTGAGATCATGACCTGAGCTGAAGTCAGACGCTTAACCAACTGAGCCACCCAGGCCCCCCTAAAAAAATTTTTTTTAACGTTTATTCAGTTTTGAGAAATAGAGTGTGAGCGGGGGAGGGGCAGAGAGCTAGAGGAGGAGACACAGAATCCGAAGCAGGCTCCAGGCTCCAGGCTCTGGGCTTTTAGCCCAGAGCCCGATGTGGAGCTTGAAATCATGAACTGTGAGATCATGAGCTGAACTGAAGTCAGATGCTTAACCAACTGAGTCACCAGGTGCCCCCTTAATTTACTTTTTAAATGAGGCTGGTAGTGAATAAATATTTCTTCTTGCACCTCAGAAAATTTGAGGGCTAGAAGGATGCCAGTGATCCCTAAAACCAAAATACCCAACTTGTAGAAGAAACTACTGGAGCACAGAGAAGATGAATAAATAGCCTATACAGCTCAGATTTCTGACTCTTGATTTAATGCTCATTCCACTAAATCAGGAAATAGGCAGCCAGACAATTATTTCAGTGACATGTCATTATGCCTGTTTGCACTTTTGTGTACATGCTACCTAAAATAATGGAAAATTTGTTTCCATGTGCAATCATGGACATATAAGATGGGAAGGGTGAATGAAACTTTGCTTAAGGCCTTTCTTTCAGGCAAACCTGTATCTAAGCTGTCTAAGATAAGTGTATGCATATTTTATTTTATTTTATTATTTTTTAAATAAATTAGTAATGGAGTTGTTTAATTTTTAAAAAGTTTTTTTTTAACATTTGTTTATTTTTTTTGAGAGAGAGAGAGAGACAGTGTGATCAGGGGAGGGGCAGACAGAGAGGGAGACACAGAATCTGAAGTAGGCTGCAGGCTCTGAGCTGTCAGCACAGAGCCCGACGCAGGGCTCAAACCCACGAACCATGAGATCATGACCTGAGCCAAAATCGGATGCTTAACTGACTGAGATACGCAGGCACCCCAAGTGTATGTATATTTTAAAGTCACATTTTTTTCTAAAAGACTAACACATATTATTCTTCCAAAATGAAATAGAACTCAGTTGAGCCCAGTTTTTCTCCTACCCTGAAGATGATTACTTTGCCATAATCCAAGAAAGACTGTCATTGACACTGAGTTTAGGAATATTTTATTTTATTTTATTTTGCTTATTTATTTACTTAAAGAGAGCGAGAGAGCAAGAGAGCGAGAGAGAGTGCAAGGGAGGGGCAGAGAGAGAGAATCCCAAGCAGGCTCCCCACTGTCAGCACAGAACCCCACACGGAGCTCAGTCTCACAAACCATGAGATCCTGACCCAAGCTGAAATCAAGAGTTGGATGCTTAACCAACTAAGCCACCCAAGTGCCCCAGGAAACTTTATACTAGAGATTTATTTCTGAGAAGGGGCAGCTTCTCTTTTTCAAGGATGGCAGAAAAGAACAACACTAATAACTTCCTGTAAATTAAAAACTGTCACCTGTTATTCAACCCTTAATTTATTAATGAGTTATTCCAACTCATTAATGAACACTTACTATGTGCAAGACCCATGACTCTTCAGCTCACATTTTCCTTTCAGATACTACAACACACAACCATATTTTCTCTAGTTCATTTACAGTGATCCTGGAAGCTGGACATTTATAGAGACACTGTAAAGTGTCAGGTAACATAGAATAGCCATTAAGTGTATGTTGGAATCCACCTGCTTTTGAATCCTGGCTTTGCTGTTTCCTAGATGTCTTTGACCAAGGACTCCATTTCTTCGTGTATAAGATCAAGGAGCATAATAGTAGTGTCTGCTTGATGTGATTGTTGTGAAAATGATTAAAGGTAATACCAATAAATAGCTTACCAAAGTGCCTGCCTGGCTGCCATAGTTTGGTTTCCCAGAAGCAGACTTTGGGACAGGGATTCAAGTACACATCGTTTATTTACAAGGTCATCCCAGTAAACGCCAATTAGCGAGACAGAGAAGGGAAGGAAGCTGTAAAGGATTCATTCTATCTAGTGCACAACTGGAGCTCAATCCCTCCAGGGAACTCTGGGAAACAGAACACCACAGAATTATCCTACTCAACGGTGGTGAGCTGGGGTATGTATCCACCATCCACCAACAGACCATGTCTAAGGGCTGCCAGGGTGGAGGCGGGGGAGTGCGGGGGAGGGGGTGATTCTTGAAGGGCAGGTTAAGTGGGGTTCTGTGTTCAGAGAAAGCTCTAGGCAATAAGGTGCAGGCACTCACTGTTGCAGTTGAGATTGGCATGCAAGGAAGTGGCATTGACAGGGTCCACAGTAGCCGTTGAACATACATTTACTCCTTGTATTTTTAAACATTGTTACCATTAAGTAACCTTTTGAGTTCTTTTCAAATTGCACAGGACTGGCACAGAGAAGGCATTTGTTGTGAATGCCTGTTATTTTTGTCTGCCCAACATTCTTTCCCTTTTCTTCTGGTGGGAAACACATCCCTCATCCTTTGGGTGATAGTCTCTATTTTGCCTCCTTCCCAGTCCCCTCTCTTCTCCTGCCCCTCCTTTATCATAGGATGGGGGAGTGTGACTCCGGCCTGGCCAGAATGTGTCCAGCCAGCTGGCTATGGGGATTGATTCAAAGATGGGCACAGAAGCCTAGTCAGCATCCCGCCCTATCAGCATCCTCTCTGGGACCTAGCTGCTACATTAGCACTGACTTCTACCGGGTTTGCTGAGCTGAAAGATAGAGGTCTGCGCTGCTGACAGCTCTCTTGCTCTCTGTGGAAAGCACATGTACAACAGATAAGGGGAAACAGAAGAAGAGAGGCGGGGGGTGGGGGGAGACAGGCAGAGGGAGGAAAACAGAGGGAAACATCCTGAAGACATTATCTGAGCTCCCCCAGTACAGCTCTGGTGGAAGTATTTGAACCTGACTTCCCAGTTATATGATCCAATAAATTCTTTGCTGTCACATGCAAGGAAAGAATCCTAATGGACACAGTTGTAGCATTTCCTGCTCTAAAATTCTAGGACATCTTTTAACACCTCATCTTCCAATGTAAATTCCCAAGTAGTTATAAAAGCTTCTAGCAAGATAGTGGAGGCAGGCATGCACTGGCAGTAGCTTTATATTCAGGAATAGCCTTCCTCTCCTTTGAGGTTCTGGCATTTCATACTTTATTGCTCAGCCACAGCATTGGATAACTTTGGGTTACACCATGAGAAAGTTATTCCCTTTGCAATTCTTTCACTAATTACATCAAGAAGAGAGTCTCAATGTGATCCTAATATGACTTTAACACCTGTTGTCTTAGCTAATCTTCCTTTTTTAACAAAGGCAGAAGTTTGGTTTCAGGCCATGGTATTTGAGGGCATCCTTCTTTGTCTTTGTGGTGCTTACTTACGGCATTTACTACTGTTTTTCCAATTATACTCGAAGTATAGTTTTTCTTTTAAAAATGTTTAATTTAAAAACTGAGTAAATTCCCAGGAAAACTATGTAGGAAACAAAAGTGTTTGCTGGTGTAACAGTGTGGCAAAAGTCATGTAGATGACACTTAAAAGACTGGAATTTGGAAATCATCTGCTTTGTATAATGGTATCCCTGCTTCCAGTGTAAAAAAAATACAGGGATTAGGTAGGCAAGGTGCCACTCAAATTTGCAGAGGCTGATGCTTTGGTGTGATTTTGATAAAAGAACAAAATGGGTTTATTGGGAAGTTTCAGTTTCATGGGGGGGTAAAAACACAGAACATTTCGATTTTTCCAAGTCACTGCTTTTACCTGTGTGTCCTCTCCTTACTGGGTCATAGAGGCTTTTAAGAACACTTCAGCTTGGCTTGATTCTTTAGGGTGTGTGTGTGTGTGTGTGTGTGTGTGTGTGTGTGTGTGTGTGTGTGATTTTCCATAATTAAAAGCACCTTCAGATTTTAAGACTCACTTCTGTTTATCTTAAAATGTAACCTTTTGTCAGATCTAAAGCTCTTTCCATCCTCTCCCCCAGCACTGGCCATGCTGGGAGGTTCTGCTGGCTGGTATTGGAGGCGCCTGGGATCAGCTTTCACACACCCCTTCTCCCTACCTCCTTGCCCTGCCCTGGCTCCTCTGACACTGACGGGGAGAGGAAAAAGGAATAAGAAGGGCCGAGTTTCTTCTTTGATTTGATGTCTTTATTTATCTCCCTCTGGGTGGTTGATGCTGTTCTTCTAGCTCTTGTCTATGAACTCAGTGTGGAGGAGTGGGGGCTCCAACATTCCCTTTTGATGGCATCTCATCCCAAGCAGCTTCCCCGGATGTAGGTAATATGTTGCAATATTTGGCTCCAAATGAACCCCACTGGTTGCATTTCTCCCCACTGCCGTAACACACCTGCCTGTTTGGTCACTGCCTTAGTAATCCCCAACCAGATTGAAGATCCAGCCTCATTGACTTGCAGGTGTGTGGGGGGATCCTTTTCTGTGCGTTTTGGGAACTAGAACCGTGGGAGCAGTGCCAGGAAAGGGGAGTGGCTCCTCTCTGTCTGACTACCCTCCACCCTGCATTGTCTCCTCAACACATTCCCTTCTGCCTGGATCACAGGGGCAGGTGAGCAGATCCACTGGCTCATATAGACATGTATGTAACCAGGGAGCGGAATCAGAATTCCCCTTTCTGAAGGCACCTATGAATCCACCAATCCCTTGGTTTCCAGGAAGGGAAGCAGCTGTCTTCCTGATGACAGAGAAGACAGGCACCAAATGGCTTCTCCTTATAAGAAGTGGGGATGACTCCACCAAAAGGTGATGACTTTTTTCCCCCAATCATCTTCACATTTTCTTTTGGGTAGATGTAGTTCACTGAATAATGGCCATCCAAAGTGATCAGGTCCTAATCCCTGGATTCTATAAATGTTATTTTATAAGGAAAAGGGGTCTCTGCAGAGGTGGTTAAATGAAGGATCTTGAGATGAGATGGTGATCCTGGATGATGTGAGTGGGTCCTAAATACAATCACAAGTGTCCTTGTAAAAGGGAAGCGGAGGGGAGGTCACACGGATGGAAGAGAAGACAACGTGAAGACAGAAGCAGAGATTGTAGATGTGGTCACAAGGCAAGAGATCATCAGCAGCCACCAGAAGCCTGAAAAGACCAGGAATGGATTGTCCCTAGAACCTCGCAGAGAGAGTGAGACCCTGCTGACATCTTGATTTTGGCCCAGTGATCTTGATTTCAGACTCAGGCCTCCAGCGCTGTCGGAGAAGAAACTTTTGTTGTTTTAAACTACCCACAATTTGTTACAGCAGACCTGGGGACCTAGTACAGTGGAGTAGGGCACTTTTTCCTGAAATGATGCCTCTCAATGAGTGTCCTCAAGACAAGCATTTTCTCAGAAAAAAACAATGCAAGTACCCATGTCTTTTTGTTTTGAATTTGGATCTTGATTACAATTCAGGGAGCCTAGGGAAAAAATATCCCAGTAAACACTCAAAACCATCCTGTTCCTAAAAGAAACATCACCAGGGCACTTGGG
The DNA here is from genome assembly GCA_004023845.1 of Helogale parvula. NCBI lineage: Eukaryota > Metazoa > Chordata > Mammalia > Carnivora > Herpestidae > Helogale > Helogale parvula. Next base: position 14,804 of record PJEM01003911.1, on the reverse strand, counting down.
TGGTTCAGTTAGTTAAGCACCTGCCTCTTGATTTAGGCTCAGGGCACAATCTCTCAGTTGTGAGATAAAACCCTGTGTTGGACCCTGTGTCGGGCTCTGTGCTGGGCGTGGAGCCTGCTTCATATTCTCTCTTTCTCTCCCCCTGCTCTTCCCCAGTTGGCACCTGTGCTCTTTCTCTCTAAAAAAAAAAAACTAAATAAAAATAAAACAATAAGGAGCATCACCGTTAACTCCTAGGATGGTCATTAAAAAAATCTTGCTTTCCAGATAATTGAGAATGTTGGTTTTCACTGATATATAACAAACAAAAGATTCTCTCACATGTTATACTAGAGGCTATTACTTGCTTTCAATATCTATTTTCCCTTAAATAATAATTGCACTCCCAATTTTTGGTTGGGCCATACGAAATCAAAATGTTTCTCATCTTCCTTTGTAAGACGGATTCACATGTAACAAAATTTTTGTTAATGTGTAAAACAGAAGGAATGCATGCAACAGTGGGAATGTGTCCATAAAGGAGGGAGAGCACCCTTCTTTTTCCCTTTCCTCCTTTCATTACTACAATGTGGATGTAGTGGAAGGACCAGAACAGCCATCTCAGACCATGAAGTGGTCCTGGGACTGAAGGCAATGCGCAGGATAGTAACAGACTAGACAGAGCATGAGTCTCTGACTCTGTGGGGCTTCATACCAATCCTGGAATAGACCCGATAGACACCAATCCTGGAGTCAGATATTCACGAAAAAGAATACAAAATGTTTGTGTTTTCTAGTATTCATTGTTATACAAAATCCTAACCGACCACAGTTAGGATTTTTATAGTATTCAAGCTAGACTATGGAAATGGATCCTCCCAAAAGTAACTTTACTGACCACTTGGACAAGTCAATCAATTCAGCATGGCCAGAATAAAAATGTGACAGTATATATACATGTTATATATGAATATTTTGTGTTGTATATGAATATTTTAGTAGTTTCTAATAGGAGCAATTTGGGAACTGACTTGAAATAAACCAACCCAGCTTCAGATTTTATATAAAGGTTACCATTTTCCCACTGTATTCTCTGCTCTTGGGGTTATCCAGAGTAACTGCTCTAACAATTCTGAAGGCTTAGTTTATGAGAGCATGGAAACATTGTAGAATGAAGACTTTATGAGATCAGAATCTTTGGGCTGTGTGGTCTTGGCTAGCTGTGTGACCTTGAACAAAGCACTTCTCTGAGCCTAGATTTCCTGACTTTTATTTATTTGTTTGTTTGTTTGTTTATTTAAATGATTGTTTATTTTTGAGAGAGACAGAGACAGAGCATTAGTCAGGGAGAAGCAAAGAGAGAGGAAGACACAGAATCTGAAGCAGACTCCAGGCTCTGAGTTGTCAGCACAGAGCCCACAGCAGGGCTTGAACTCACAAACCTCGAGATCATGACCTGAGCCGAAGTCTAAAGCTTAACCAACTGAGCCATCCTGGCGCCCCTCAGTTTCTTAACCTTTAATTTAAGAGAGTCAAAATGCAATAAATGTTGCTTTTAGTACTTTTTCTATGAAAAACTGGGTATTTTTAAATATAACTTTTTCCCTAGCATTCTGACAAAGACTAAACATCTAAACTTTGGAGTTATTGTAGGACTTATGCTATCAAGCTGCTTAAGGAAATGGCAGATTTAGTGTTAGTGATTTCACTGATATTTTGTTCTTAGAAAATTATTCATGGCCTTAAATCACATCCAGACTCTTGGATTGTTGACACTACCGTCTATAAAAATGGAAGAGTTTCAGGATGAGGAAGTAAATTACTCAGCTTGGTACTTCCTTGATGGATTGGACTGAGTCATGTTCTATCAAACTGATAAGAAATTTATTTCTTTTACCCATTTCCATTACACATGTTTTTACACATTCCTTATGCCATAGTTCAATGTCTTCTGATGGTTACAGTCTAAACTAGAAATGACAAAAGCCTGCAGGGGGTGGGCAGTTGCCATAAATGTATGAGCACAAGAGGTGCTCAGTCACTGGTACTACTACCAGATGTAACCACTGCTCAGCACCTTTGCCTTTTCAATGACAGACATAATCAAACTCAGGCTGTAAATCACACACAAAGACTGAGTGGTAACCCATGATCTTTAGGGATTGGTGACCCATTCTGGTGGCTTATTTAGAATCTCCTAGGAAGCTCTGAAAAATAAGATTCTTTGCCCTCCCCCCTAGCCCCCAACCCCACCCCAGATTCTGATTAAATTTATTTTCAGTTAAGCTTGGGCATTGGTATTTTTTTCCACATTGCCTCTGGTGATTCTCAGGTAAGGCAGGTTGAAAAGCACTGGCGATTCACTGATAGAAGTTCCCTATACTGCAAGTAAAGTGGTATGATACATTTGCAGGTAGACTCTCATTAAAAAAGATGCATCCTACAGCACCTGAGTGAGTCAGATGGTTAAGCGTCTAATTTCAGTTCAGGTCATGATCTTTCTGCTCATGGGCTCAAGCCCTGCATTTTGCTCTGTGCTGACAGTTCAGAGCCTGGAACCTGCTTTGGATTCTGTGTCTCCCCTCTCTGCCCCTCCCCTGCTAATGCTGTCTCTCAAAAATAAATAAACATTAAAAAAAATTTTAAATGCATACTGTAAACGTAGGGCATCCACTAAACATTTTTAAAAACTAATATAAATGATGTCTATAGAAGTGGTCAAATGGAGTCCTAAGAAATACTAGTGAACCTGACACTAGACAGAGAAAAAGAGAGACAGATGTTGGAACAAATAGAAAAGAGCTAGTACAAAGGTAGATTTTAATCCATTTTACATGTAAATGATCTAAACACTAATTAAAAAACAGAGATTATCAGATTTGCTAAAAAATAAGACCCAAGTATATACTTCTTTTCTTTTCTTTTTTTTTGTTTATTTAGTTTGAGAGAGAGAAAAAAAGAGGGAGAGAGAGAGAGAGAGCACAGGAGAGGGGCAGAGAGAGAGAGAGATCCCAAGCAGGCTCCATGCTGTCAGCACAGAGCCCCACTTGGGGTTTGATCTCCATTATCCAAGCCAAAATCAAGAGTTGGATGCCTAACCAACCGAGCCACCCAGGTGCTCCAACTTCTTTTCTGATCTCAACAAGCTAATCCTGAATTTATATGGAAACTTATATAGAGAAGGGAAGGAGCTGGAAATTTACAAATGAAAACAAAGTTGGCAGTCTCATGTTACCTTATTTCACCACTTATTATAAGGCTACAGTAGTCAAGATACTATAAGGCTACAGTAGTCAAGATACAATGGTGTTGGTGAAAGTTTAGAACACAGATAAACGCAACAGCAGAGAGTCCAGAAATAGACTCATCCAAATACAATCACTGCCTTTTTTTTTATAAAGTTGGAAAGGCAATTCAATGTAGAAAGAATCGTCCCTTCAACAAATGGTGTTAGAAGAATTGAATGTCCACCTGTAAAAAAAACTAACCTAGACATTGATCTCATACCCCTTACAAAAATTAATTCAAAATGAATTCCAGACCTAAGTGTAAAACCCAAAGCTGCAAATCCTCTAGGAGAAAATGTGCCTGATTTGACAAAACATTGACACTAAAAGCACGGTCCATAAAAGAAAAAATTTTGATGAATTCCAATTTATTAAAATTAAAAATACTCTGTAAAAGACACTCTTAGGACAATGAAAAGATAAGCCATAGACTTGGAAAAAATATTTTCAAATCATGTATCTGATAATATTCTTATCTACAGCATATATAAAGAACTCCTAAACCTAAGTATTAAAAAACAACCTGATTTTTTTAGACGGGAAAGTGTTCTGACTATACACCTTACCAAAGAATACGTACGGATGACTCACTTCTATTTGAAGGGGGTAAGGAGTAATTTTACTCTGCAGAAATCTTTCGGATATCCCTTCACCAAGTGGTCACCAGTAGTAAGTCCGAGTGATTACACCAGCAATAAGTCATGTTGATACAATGTACCTCCTGAAATAATGAAATTCACCTGTATGCTACTTTTTTCCTTGAATCTATAACCTCAGAGAAAACACTAGACAAACTGAAATTGAGAGACACACTCTAGAAAAATATATTACAAGTACTCTTCCAAAGTGGTGAGGTCATGAAGTGGAAGGAAAACAAGGGAAATGTGTTGAACTAAAGGTAACTAAGGAGACATAACAAAATGGAAGGATCTACATGTGGCCCCTGGGATTGGATCCTGGAACAGAGAAAGGATATTAGTGAAAAAAAAACCAGAGACATTCTAGTAAAGTCTGTCATTTAGCTATTGGATCTGTACTAATGTTAATTTCCTAGTTTTGGTAATTATGTGATAGCTATGCAAATCATTGATGTTAGGGGGAAGTTGGGGAAAGGATAGTTGGGAATTCTTACAACTCTTCTCTAAGTTGAAGATTATTTCCAAATAAAAAGTAAAACAACAACAACAACAACAACAAGAAAAAACCCCAAAAAAGTTAGCAGGTTTTCTCCCACTTCAAAGAGTACTGAGACACAAAGTGATTAAGCAACTGTCCCTAATTTTAATGAGTGCCATATCTAGTGTTTCAACTGTGGTCTGTGGAACTGTAAGGCATGTCCTTTTTCATTACCCAACTATCTTTTAAATCATGTTTCTCCAATTTGCAAGCTTATAGGACTATCTCTTTCTTTTTTTTAATGTGTTTTATTTTTGAGAGACAGAGAGAGACAGCGAGAGAGAGAGAGAGAGAGAGGGAGAGAGAGAGAGAGAGACAGAGACAGAATCTGAAGCAGGCTCCAGGCTTTGAGAGAGATAGAGAGAGAGAGACACAGAATCTGAAGCAGGCTCCAGGCTCCGAGCTAGGTGTCAGCACAGAGCCCGATGCAGGGCTCAAACCCATGAACCGTGAGATCATGACCGGAGCCGAAGCCAGACGCTTAACCGACTGAGCCACCCAGGTACCTCTCTTTTGTTTTGTTTTAATTCCAAGGAAAAGATGAACCTTTGTATTCCCAGCACATAGCAAAATGATTTGTTTTCGGGAATGTGTCCAATAAACATTTGTTGGTTGGGATAGCATTTCTTTCCTCAAGAGTGTGAGCTATCAGGGCACCTGGATGGCTAATTGCTATAGTGTCCACCTCTTGATTTCTGCTCAGGTCATGATCTCAGGGTTGAGTGCTTGAGCTCCATGTGAGGCTTTGTCCTGGGCAGGGAGCCTGCTTAAGATTCTCTCTCTCCTCCCTCTATCCTTTCCCTGCTGTGTCACATATTCTCTCTCTCTCTCTCTTAAAAAAAAAAAAGGAATGCAAGTTCTTCCCTATCTTCACAGAGACTTTTCCAAAGTCATGCCAACATGCTACTGTGTAATGACCCAATGTTTTTCCTGTGTCTTTCCCCAGGTCTGGGTCAGTTGTTAGGGAGCATGCAGGTGAGGAGGTTAAAGGAAAGGTGATCAGAAAGGCAGCCAGAGCTAACACATTCAGAGTGAGCCTCATGCATTCTTTCCCTGGGCTCTTGCATACTCTGTTGTTCAGGGTATGCTAACTGCTGTAACAAACCTCCCCCACCTCTCGCCCACCTTTCAGTACCTGATAGTATGGATGTTTATGTTTTCTTTTCATAAATTCCAATCAACAGGAGTATTGGTATTGAGAAGCTTAGCTCCACAGAATCATTCAAGGATCTGGCTATGGAGGTCCACCATTCTTCAAACATGGCTTCATGGCTCCTTGGGCATGGAAATCCACATGGCAGATAAGGGAAGAAAGAGGAGAATTACCCATGGACATTTTAAAGAGGACATCACCTCCGCTTACATTCCTTTAGCCCTATTCTCAAGGGAGGCTGAGCAGTAGAGTCTAACCATGTGCATGAGAAGATGTTATGGGTATGATTCAAATGGACCGTGAAGTCATTTGTAGGGATGGGCTGGATTCAGCATTTAGCATTACAGCAGCAACTACTAAAAGCAGACTCGTGACAGCCAATCCCTCCGCCTCAGCGTTGGCTGGAGAAAATCTACTGCTCTCTGTTGTGTCCTCCTCTGCTGTGCTCTGTGCATGAGCAGCTACTGACAACAAATGCACGGGAACAAGTGGACATAGAACAAAGCTGCCCTTGTTCCACTAAACCCCAGCTGTCAGGGCACATCTCTAATACCTCAAGTACTGATTCCAAGTGTTTCTTGGAAGTGATCTCTTTAAACCAAATCAAGCCAGAACACACTTAACATTCATCATCTTCTGCTTTTATGTAGCTCAATAGTGTGAGGTCTGTGGCATCTTGTCAGTCCCTTTGTTGTTGAGCAGAAACACATTTGTTTGAAAACAAAAAAAGATGGCACATCAGAAAGAAGAGCATGACTCTATCGCAGCAAATACAATAAGCCCACTCTTCTTCCTGAGAATGGGCTGCCATTGTAGGCCTGAATGTTCTCGCCCATGGCCATTGCCTCTCTTGCAGAGAGGCTAGTCTTACCGTGAGGTACTCCACAATGGAGGGCTTGCCGTATCTGAGAGCCTGGAAAAACCATAGGCATTGATCAAAATAAACATTTTCTTGCTGTATTTTAGGGAGGCAATTCTTTTTGAAAGGACCTGGATCTTTATACACCCATTAAGTAGATGATTTGGATAAGTTACTTTATCTCTCTTTTTCAATGCCTTCAACTATAAAGTGATATATGAATATTAACATATAAGGCTATTGTACAGAATAACTTAGATCTTTATAAAACACTGAGAAAAGTGTCTGGCACTTTATGAGCACTTAGTAGTTATGAACAGTTTTTTAAAAAATTTTTAATGTTTTATTTATTTTTGATACAGAGAGAGACAGAACATGAGAGGGGGAGGGGCAGAGAGAGAAGGAGACACAGAACCGGAAGCAGGCTCCAGGCTCTGAGCAAGCTGTCAGCACAGAGCCTGACGCAGGGCTCGAACCCACGAACATGAGATCTGACCTGAGCTGAAGTCGGAGGCTTAACTGACTGAGCCACCCAGGTGTCCTGTTATGAACAGTTTTATCATTACTGCTGTTGTTTTTGTTAGTCGTGGCATTGGAGGTATTTTAAAAATGCAGAGGGAAGAAGGGTGGTTAGAATACTAGTAGTCTAATAATGAAGTGATAAAATTAGATGTAGAGTTGTAGTGGTGATATAAGATAATAAAGATGTGTCGTTTGAATATAAAAAAAATTAAATATTTCCTTAATTTGCCCAAAGCACTGGAAATACTTTTTCATTATGGACATGCAGCTTAGCTTCATGTATCAGGTGAGGTCTACATAAATTTTACAGTGTAAATGTGCACATCTTTCCAGCTGTTATTTCTGAGAATATTTCACCTAAAGAAAGTATTGAATTGCAGCTTCTCATATATTTACACAAAGCAAACTGAAGACCTATGTGAAATATATAATGCACATTATATGATTTCTTTGCAAGAGTGGTTATGTGGAATCTAAATCCTAGACCATTGTGAATACACATCAGCACCAACATTTGGACCTGTTGACCACAAGTGCTGACCCACTGACCACAACCAATCAGAATTTAGTGACTTTTGGGTCCTGAACTTTCGCCCACAGGATAGGTTAGCTCTCAGAACTCAATAACTAAGCCAGAATAGTAGTAGTTGAGAAGCACAGTTTTAAACCAACATTGAACCGGGGCACCTGGGTGGCTCAGTAGGTTAAGCATCTGATTCTTGATTTCAGCGTGGGTCATGATCTCATGTTCATGGGACTGAGCCCCATGTCAGGCTCTGTACTGACAGCATTGAGCCTGTTTGGGATTTTCTCTCTCCCTCTCTCTTTGCACCCTTACCCCACTCTCTCTCTCTATATCTTTCAAAATAAATAAACATTTAAAAAAATCAACAACATTGAACCATAAGAACACAAAGTATCCATGTTTAGTGATTGATAGCAATAATGCTAATGATGATATATTCTTTAAAATATTTTAAATTGTAATATTTACATATATATGTATTATTTTAAGCTTTTAATTTAATTGCAGTTAGTTAGCATACAGTGAGATATTAGCTTTAGGTATAAAATATAGTGATTCAGCCCTTCCATATATCACCCAGTGTTCATCATGACAAATGAACTCCTTGATCCCCATCACTTATTTCACCCATCCTCTCATCCTCCTCCCCTCTGGTCACCACCAATTTGTTCTCGATCATTAAGATTCTGTTTCTGGCACTTCTCCAAAGAGGACATCTAGATGGCCTACAGGCACATGAAACGATGCTCAGCGTCACTCATCATCAGGGAAACACAAATCAAAACCACACTGAGATACCACCTCACACCAGTCAGAGTGGCTAAAATGAACAAATCAAGAGACTATGGATGCTGGCGAGAGTGTGGAGAGACGGGCACTCTCCTACACTGTTGGTGGGAATGTAAACTGGTGCAGCTGCTCTGGAAAACAGTGTGGAGGTTCCTCAAAAAACTATCCATAGAACTCCCTTATGACCCAGCAATAGCACTGCTAGGGATTTACCCAAGGGATACAGAAGTGCTGATGCATAGGAGCACATGTACCCCAATGTTCATAGCAGCAATGTCAACAATGTCAAAACATGGAAAGGGCCTAAATGTCCATCACCTGATGAGTGGATCAAGAAGATGTGGTATGTATATACAATGGAGTATTATATGGCAATGAGAAAGAATGAAATCTGGCCATTTGTAGGAAAGTGGATGGACCTCGAGGGTGTCATGCTAAGCGAAATAAGTCAGGCAGAGAAGGACAGATACCATATGTTTGCACTCATAGGTCTAGCAGGAGGACAGGAGAAACCTAATGGAGGACCAGGGGGAGGGGAAGAGAGAGAGAGTTGGGGAGAGAGGGGGATGCAAAACTTGAGAGACTATTGAATACTGAAAATGAACTGAGAGTTGAGGGGGAAGGGGGAGGGGGGAAAAGAGGTAGTGGTGATGGAGGAGGGCACTTGTGGGGAAGAGCACTGGGTGTTGTATGGAAACCAATTTGACAATAAACTATTAAAAAAGATTCTGTTTCTGGGTTTGTGAATGTGTCTCTCTTTCTCTCTCCTGTGTTTTCCCCTTTACTCATTTGTTTTGTTTCTTAAATTTCCCTTATGAGTGAAATCCTATGGTATTTGTCTTTCTCTGACTTCTTTTGCTTAACATTATACTCTCTAGCTCCATCCATGTCTTTGAAAATGGCAAGATTTCATTCTTTTTTTATGACTGAATAATTTTTCATTGTACATATGCACCACATCTTCTTTAGCCATTCATCAGTTGATGGGCACTTGGGCTGCTTCCATATCTTGGCTATTGTAAATGCCTTTATAAACAACAGGGGTACATGTATTTCTTTGAATTTGAGTTTTTGTATTCTTTGTGTAAATATTGAGTAATGCGATAGCTGGATCATAGGTGGTTCTGTTGTTAACTTTTTGCAGAACCTCCAAACAGTTTTCCACAGAGGCTGCCCCAGTTTGCATTCCCACCAGCAGTGCGTGAGGGTTCCTTTTTCTCCACATCCTCACCAACACCTGTTGTTTCCTGTGTTGTTAATTTTAGTTATTCTGACAGGTGTGAGGTGATATCTCCTCGAAGTTTTGGTTTGTATTTCCCTGATGATGAGTGATGTTGAGCATCTTTTAGTGTGTCTGTTGGCCATCTGTGTGTGTGTTTTTGGAGAAGTATCTGTTCATGTCTTCTGCCATTTTTAAGTTGGATTATTTGTGGGGTTTTTTGAGTGTTGGGTTTTATAAGTTCTTTATATATTTTGGACGTTAACCCTTTTTCAGATATGTCACTTGAAAATATCTTTTCCCATTCAGTAGGTTGCCTTTTAGTTTTGTTAATTGTTTATGATAATAATCTTGATAAAGTGTAAAGACACTCTAAAATGTCAAAAGGGTAGAGGTAAAATGTCGAAGCTATAAGATATGATAATATTTAAGGTTATATAGAAATGTTCAAAAGTCAAAAGACCTGTGAAAGGGTACAATTTGCCTCACTTGTGCCCTGGAGCTGAGTGTCTTTCTTTCTCTGGAGTCCACTCTGTTTCTCTGGGCTCATGGCTTCCAGCCCGGTCAGGCTGGGTACTGGAAGGGCCAACCAGGTAGGTGTATGGCCAGTCTGAGGCTAATTGCTTTCTAGCTTCCAGGCCACTATCATACGGTATAATGAGTAAGACCACCTTGTCCACAATGAGAAAAATTTACCCCTCCCAGTCAAGTAGTCAGGCAGATAGGGAGGAGCATGGACAGTATTCACTGAGCATTTACTCTATGGGAAATACCCTATTAAGTGCCAAAAGAATGATATAAGGTTGTGGTGATAGGGGTGGGTGGAAGAAAAGGGCCTCACCTTAGAAATCAGATGTGACTTGAATGGTTTTTATGTGGGTGTGGTCTCTCTGCAACTCACATCCTTGCCTTAGAGTAACTGTATGTGCCTGAAGGACGGGAATCCCACTGAGTTACAGCATGCGATAAAGAAAAACCCCTATCAGTTTGACCTATTCCGATTCTGCTCTTATTTAACACCTTCTGATCCCATATTTTTCCTGTATAAAATGAGCATAAACAGGAGCACCTGACTGGCTCCATCAGTTAAGCGTCCCACTTCGGCTCAGGTCATGATCTCATGGTTCATGGGTTCATAAGTGACAGAGCTGCCCAGGTGCCCCTATTTTTATTATTTACCCTGACTGCCAAACCTGTCATGCACACGGTCCCAACTATAGAAAGCCCATGCTCCAAGTAGTTTTCTCATGTCTCCATCTCCCCTTTTGGATGTTTTGGGAGTTACCACAGGGCTTTTTTTGAAATGAGGTGGTGAATATATAAATATATAAATGAGTAATAAAGATTATTCCGGTCTTTCCCTAATTGTAAAGTAACACCATCATAAATCCATTTCTTTCCTAAATGAAAGCAAATGGTTAGCCATCCTATAGGGTAAATCTGTCTTTAAATGACAACCAAACAAAACAGATTTCCTGTCTTGTGATACAAGAATGTTGAGGACTATGGGGCAAGATGTAGGGCGAGTTCTGTGTACTGGTTGCCATGGTTTTGGCTGAGGATGGGCTATTTAAGCTTATCCTTAATTTGGATGGGCATGAGTCTCAGCTTTGCAGGGTTAAAAATGGTGCAGAAGGCATGGCTGTTTTTAGATTGAATGGGAGTCTGGCTATAGTAACAGCTAAAAATAGAAGGTCTTCTCTTTAGTTAACCCTTTAGGTATCAAACTGGATTTTAAAAAACTGCAGTATATTCTCTTTAGAAAATGCATTTGGAATGACACAGAGAAAGCTCTTATCTAATTACATAGCATTTTTAAAAAACACGCATCCTGACACTAAAGAAAAAACTCTCTGCTATATATAAATATATGTATATGTATATGTGTATGATGTACAAGGACTGTTTGAAGCTTTAAAAATCAGCTAGTCAGTTCCCATGGCAGCTTCACTCTGTCGAAGGATTCCAGATTGTAACCAATGTAACATTTTTAGCAGCTAATTTCTTTTTCCATTTGCAAATAGCAGTAAACAGACGGTGGACTCTTATCCTTGGTTCTGTTGCCCATATTATTTTGTGTGGCATGCTGTGCGTTATTTTAAAAATGCAGATGGCCTCTGTATCAAGGACTTTGACACTGAAAATAGAAGAATCTATAAAGGCTAGATAAATAAGCATATGCTAGTTTCCACTCAGGATTTCCACTCCCTCTTTTTGGAAACTGTGGAAGTTCTTCGATGGGCACATGGGGGTTTGGAAAGTTCATTCAAACCAGAATCAGAAAACAAAAGGTCTAGTTCCAGCCTTGCCCCGATTGGGTCTGGAATTTTGGGCAAATCACTTAATCTGCTTGGGTCTCACTTTTCTTTTTCTTTCCTTTTTAAAAAAATGTTTATTTTTGAGAGAGAGAGAGAGCGCACACGCATGTGTGCATGAGCGAGCAGAGAGAGAGAGAGAGAATGACAGAATCCAAAGCAAGCTCCAGGTTCCAAACTGTCAGTGCAGAGCCCTATGCAGGGCTTGAGCTCAGAACAGCAAGATCATGACTTGAACCAAAGTGGGATGCTTAACTGACTGAGCCACCCAGGCGCCCCTCTCACTTTTCTTTTTGTAAAATTAGTTTTGAAGATGAGTTGTCTACTTCAAAAATTTTTACTATTTCTTGGAGTGCATGAATGGCCCAGTCAGTTAAGCACCTGACTCTTGTTTTCTGCTCAGAAGATGATCTCATGGTTCTTGGGTTCAAGCCCCACATCCTCCATGTTGATAGCAAGGAGTGTGCTTGGGATTCTCTGTCTCTGTCTCTGTCTCTGTCTCTCTCTCCCCCCCTCTCTTTCTGCCTCTCCCCTGCTCATGCTCTCTCTCTGTCTTTCTCAAAATAAGTAAATAAATTTAAAAAAATTTTTTTATTATTTCTTGTTTTAAAATAGTTGGATGCTTTATTCAGATAAAACTCGCATGGAAGCCTATTATGGAAACAGAAAATGAGCAGTTCTACTTGCTAAAGTTGGCCCAGGAGTACTTGGGTGGCTCAGCTGGTTAAGCATATGACTTCTGCTCAGGTCATGATCTCACAGTTCGTGAATTCAAGTCCTGCATCAGGCTCTGTGCTGACAGCTGAGAGTCCGCTTGGGATTCTCTGTCTCCCTCCCTCCCTCCCTCTCTCTCTCTCTCTCTCTGCGCCCCTCCCCCTGTTCACGCTATGTCTCTCTGTCTCAAAAAAAAAAAAACAACAACATTAAAAAATAATGGAAAAAAAAAAGTTGGCCCAGGGTTGGGGAGAGTCCTGAGTATTTCTCTCTAGGTCTTTATCTAACCAATTCCTGGGTGGCTTTGACATATTGACTAGGATGTCCCAGGTGTCCACAGTGACACAACCTGAGGACCATGGGTTTAGGTAAAATTTCATGTCTCATTCAGCTTTAGAAGTCAGTCTATAGGTCTGAGACATCTTAAAAAAATAATCTAAGAATCTTTTAGAATGTTGGAGTCCCCATATGATACCAACAAAAATAAAGTATAGCAACTTTTAAAAGATAGTAATTATTATTTTCAACACTATGGGTTAGAAAAACTGTTATCTTAGGGGGTGCCTGGCTGGCTCAGTAGGTAGATGAGCGATGCTTGATCTCAAGGTCAGAAGTTCAAGCCCTACCTTGTGCATGGAGCTTAAGGGAAAAAACCCTGTTACCTTGATGTTTCTAACCTATGATATCAAGGGATACTGATGTGAGTCTTCCACTGCATATTTGTTATGGGAGCTCACAATAAAATAATTTACTGCGTGATGCATCCCCTTTGCTGTTTTGTCTGTTTACAAATGTCTACCCATTAACTTATTATTTTATGATGACCATATTTTTTGTATTCTTTTTGGACTTTCTTATGGTGTTAGATAGCCCACGAACTCCGTTGCCATGAATAACAGAATGTTGCTTATAAGGACCACTTGTTTATTGTCGCTATTCACCCAGCCTTCGCCTGTATTTATGCAGCACCGTTCTGCTTTTATTTACAGACGAAGTTGCAACAGGACAAGAGCTCTGGTTGGATCAATGACTTGCGGGCTCACAGGGAAAAAGCTGGAGAGATGAAGATTCTGTTTAAAACCTGATCATCCAAGGATGTAAAAGACCTATATGATGAAAACTATAGAAAACTTATGAAAGAGATTGAAGAAGACACCAAGAAATGGAAAAACATTCCCTGTTCATGGATCGGAAGAATAAACATTGTGAAAATGTCATTATTACCCAAAGCAATCTACACATTCAATGCAATCCCCATCAAAATTGCACCAACATTCTTCTCAAAGCTAGAACAAACTATCCTCAAATTTGTATGGAACCACAAAAGACCCCAAATAGCTAAAGTAATATTGAAGAAGAAAACCAAAACGGGAGGCATCACAATCCCAGACTTTAGCCTCTACTGCAAAGCTGTCATCATCAAGACAGTATGGTATTGGCACAAAAACAGACACATAGACCAATGGAATAGGATAGAGAACCCAGAACTGGGTCCACAAATGTATGGCCAATTAATTTTTGACAAAGCAGGAAAGAGTATCTGATAGAAAAAAGACTGCCTCTTTAGTAGGTGGTGCTGGGAGAACTGGACTGCAACATGCAGAAGAATGAAACTAGACCACTTTCTTATACCATACACAAAAATAAACTCAAAATGGCTGAAGGACCTGAATGTGAGACAGGAAACCATCAAAATTCTCGAGGAGAAAGTAGGAAACAACCTCCTTGACCTCCACCGCAGCAATTTCCTACTTGACACATCCCCAAAGGCAAGGGAAATGAAAGCAAAACTGAACTCTTGGGACCTCATCAAGATGAAAAGCTTCTGCACTGCAAAGGAAACGATCAAGAAAACTAATAGGCAACCGACAGAATGGGAAAAGATAGTTGCAAATGACATATCAGATAAAAGGCTAGTATCCAAAATCTACAAGGAACTCACCAAACTCCACACCCACAAAACAAATAACCCAGTGAAGAAACAGGCAGAAGACATGAACAGACACTTCTCCAAAGAGGACATCCAGATGACCTACAGGCACATGAAACCATGCTCAACATCACTGATCATCAGGGAAACACAAATCAAAACCACACTGAGATACCACCTCACACCAGTCAGAGTGGCTAAAATGAACAAATCAAGAGACTATAGATGCTGGCGAGGGTGTGGAGAGACGGGCACCCTCCTACACTGTTGGTGGGAATGTAAACTGGTGCAGCTGCTCTGGAAAACAGTGTGGAGGTTCCTCAAAAAACTATCCA
>PJEM01003910.1:130487-169034 GCA_004023845.1 Helogale parvula | reverse complement strand
CCTGCCTCCTTCACTGACCCTCCTCCTCCCCTTCCGCCTCCCCCTGCCTCCCCTCCCCCACCTTCCCTCAGTCCCTTCATTGCTGGGGCTCTGTCCTGGGTCATCTTCTCTTCCATATGAATGAGTTCATCTTGGGCAGACTGACTCCCAAGGCCTCAGCCTCCATCTTTAGGTCAGAGCCTCCCAGACCCTGAGACCACTGCACCCTGGTCTCTCTTCTCTCTCATGCTCCTGAGGTGGGGCTAACACCCACCCAGGCACAAACATGGGGCCCCCCTGCTTCACTCCTCTCCGTTGTCTTCACTCCCAAATCTCATCCACTGCCAATCTTATGGCGTTTGCCCCCTAAATATTTATTTTTAATGTTTATTTATTTTTGAGGTGGGGGAGGGGTGGAAAGAGAGGGAGACAGAATCAGTTAGCAGGCTCCAGGCTCCAGGCTCTGAGCGATCATCAGGCTTGAACTCAGGAGCCTTGAGATCAATACCTGAGCAGAAGTCTGAGCCCCCCCCTCCCAAATATTTCCAAGGCAGATCCAAGGCGGTCCAGCGCAGGCTGTGCACAGGGGAAGTAGGGTGGGCAGCCTAGCCCACAGCATCAGGAGCACAAGTGCCCAGTGACCCCAGGCAGGCTGGAGTCTCTGAGGAGGGGCGGGGGGGTGGGCACCCACTGAGGTCAGCAGAGAGGAGGGGGAGTTCCAGAGCCGCACAGCGGGTGGAGACGCCTGAGTGTGGGTTCAGGAACAGTCAGTCTTGGGCAAGGTGGGTGGGAGGGCACAGGACGGCAGAGGGAGCGTGGCGGGGTGCCGAAGTGGTCTGCGACAACCTTGCAGGTCATCCGCAATCCTCGTGCCTGTGTGACGGTCAGGTGAGGCACTTCTTACTAAAGCCTCGGTTTCCTTGTCCGGCACCTGGCTTGTGGTGGGATCACGTCCCATCTGCCCCATGAATCCTCTGTAAATGGTAAAGTGCTGGAGCCTAAGACCACTCAAGGCCAGAGAGGGAAGCGGGGAGCTCATTGTGAAGGCCACAAATACCAAGGGAAAGCGCTCAGGCTTACTTTTCAGCTCTGGTGAGGGTATTTAGGTGCGACTTCTTCGATTCCAAATGACAGAATGTATGAGGTGGGGCTGCGTGGCTTTCCCAACATTAATGGGAGTTAGCGCCCAGTTGGCAAACCATTAGGCTGCCCGTCCTCCAGGAGGATTTCCATTCGGGGCCAGCACTGGGCATCAGAATCCTGTGGTAGGAGTGGGTTCTTTCTTTCTTCACCCCACTACCACGTTTGGAGGCTAGTGGAGGCTCGCACTGGGCTGCAGGACAGACAGACCCTGTCGGGGGCTCGGACTTAAGAGGGCCGGGGGCTGGAGGAAGGCCTGCGAGAGTCCAGCGCAGGGATGACCCAGGCGGGCTTCCCGGAGGAGGCGGCCCTGAGTCCCGCGAAGCGCTCCCGAGGCGCCCTGGGGGTGAGGGGGCGGGCGGGGAAGCCCGGAGCGGAGGGGCTGTCCCACTGAGGCTTGGCAGGCAGGGGTGTGGCCCGAAGCCGGGGGCCCGGGCGGCCCCGGGGCCCCCGCGCGCGAGTGGAGCTCAGGCGACGCCACGCCCCGAACCCCGCCCGCGCGGGCACCCTCCCCGAGCGGCTCCCGGGGTCCCCGCCGCCCTCGATTTCGGCGCGTCAGCAGAGCGGAAACGGGAGCGGCGCCAGCCCGGGATCGGCGGGGACGCGGCCTGGCAGCGCGGCCGGCGGCTCCGCAGGTTCTGTTCCGCCCGCGTTTGTGTTGGCAGCTGCCCCCGGCCCGCGGCCGGGCGTGATGAAAGGGCCTTCTGTGTGCGCCTAGCGGCCCCGCTCGCCTTTCATTCTTAATATAATCTTCACTTCATTTTCAGGCGAGCAGAGGTTCTCTTGGAATGTTTCCCCTTCTTCCAAAAATACACGCGCGCGCTCGCGCGCGCGCGCGCGCGCGTGTGTGTGTGTGTGTTTGCAAAAGTTCCTTCACGGTGAAGGTCGGGATTGTCCTGGGGAGGGGAAGTGCGAAACCTGAGGCGGGTTCCGAGCGGAACAGAAATGCCTTTCTTCCTGCACAGGGCTCCCCCCGGGGGTCGCCGCCTCCGCTGGGGTATCCGCCCTCGCGGCCGGGGTCTAGGGGAGGAAGGTGGGGATTCTTCTCTAACCACGGCCCACTCCCTGAGCCCAGGAGGAGTGGGCCGTTTGGAAAGGAGGTCAGTGGCGAGGGAGGGAGGTGCCTTCTCAAGGGGTCCCTACCTACGGCTGGTCAGAGAGCACTGCATCAGGGGGGACCAACCCCGGGCTCCCCTTCCAGAAATGAACAGAAAAGGAGACGGGACCTCTCTGTCCCGCGTTCTGCTGGGGGAGAGAGTATCCACTACCGATGCCCGATCCCCGTCATTTGGACTCGAAACAGCCTGCAGCATTGCCTTGTCACCCGCCAGCCACCATTCACCTGGCGGTGCCAAGTGGCGTTACACCTAAGAAAAATGTCAAGCTTTCTACCAAAGACAGATAGCATCGCGCAGGCCAGCGTTTCCCTACCTGGTTCCAGACCCTGCGCACGCTAGGTAGGATTATCCGAACTTCCCTTTAGGGAAAAGGACGGCTCAGAGAAGCTAAGTAACTTACCCCCAGTCTGAAAGCATGAGGGGGCCAGGACTGGAAATGTGGAGGCAGGTGGCAGGAAGCCTGATTCTCCCTTCAGCGTCACTGCTTTGCAAGCTGTGCTCTGCCAAGCTTCCACCTGCTTGGAGGGCTCTGAAAATGTATGACTCTGATTCTTGTTTTTAAAAAAATTGCTTCGTATTTAGATCTGGACTTCTGTTTTGAGCAGTAGAGTGGATTATATAACTTGAAAACCATCCCACTGTAAACACCTAGAAAAGCCAGGCTGAAACCAAAACAGTCAAACAAAAGAAACCTACTAACAGCATCCTTTCCACTCCAAGAAGTGAAGAAACAAACCACAACCTTTTAAGTCCAAGAAATTAAGAAACAAAAGGAAGTTCTCCAACCAGAAATGCAGTTGGCCACAACGGCCCTCACCGGGGGGACCGGGGCGTGGTGAGGGCACAGGCAGAAAACAGGGACGGTTGTCATCCAGGGAAGCTGAGGCCTCGGACCCAATGGAAGCCGGGGTTGAAGCAGAGAGCCCAGCCAGAGCCGAAGCTGTGTGGGGGTGATGCCCTCCGTGGAATCATGAGCTGGGGAAAAAGAAAAGACCTTTAGAAGGACAAGAAGGCAATTTGCCTTTCTCATCAGCCTGGCTGGTGGCATTTTAAAAAATCCCTCGTGAGAGTTTGTCACCGTGAGCTGGTGCTTATGCAAGTTCTAGATTCACATTGACTCTACCCTGCAAAACCTAAAACGGAGAGATTAACATACCTGTTCGTCCCAGGTTTAATCATCTCTGTGGGTACTCCACAAACTCCAAACTTGCTCGTAAAGAACAGGACAATGGGGCAATTGGGTGGCTCAGTGAAGCGTCTGACTTTGGCTCAGGTCATGATCTCACAGTTCGTGGGCTCTGTGCTGCAGTGCAGAATCTGCTTGGGATTCTGTCTCCCTCTCTCTCTCTCTCTCTGCCCCTCCCTTGTCTGCTCTCTCTCTCTCAAAATAAATTAAAAAAAAATAAACTTAAAAAAGAGAAATAAGTGCTTATCTTGTTTAAGTTGCTGTTATTTGGGAATTTTTCTATTACGGCTGAAATTTATCTTAAATGGACAAAACTGATAAAGGATGGCTACCCAAAGCCTAAATCAGAGGCGATGGGCTCAGTCAGAGGAGCAGGTGACACTTTTCTCCAAGTTGTGAGTTTGAGCCCCATGTTGGCTGTAGAGATTACTTAAAAATAAAATCTTAAACAAACAAAAACACAAAAAACAGGGGTGCCTGGGTGGCTCAGTCGGTTGGGTATCTGCCTCTTGATTAGGGCTCAGGTCATGATCTCACAGCTGGTGGGCTTGAGTCTGAAGTCCAGCTCTGTGTTCACTGCATGGAACCTGGTTGGGATTCTCTCTCTCCCTCCCTCTCTCTCTGCCCTTCTCCCACTTGTGTGCACATGTGCACACTCTCTCTCAAAATAAACTTAAAAAAGAAACCCACACACGCAAAAGCCGAAATTGGTGGAATTAAGTCACTTAATAGTGGAATATTAGAAGCACTCCCTTAAAATCAGGAATTCCATTTCAATTCAGGATTGACCTGAAATTCCTGGTCAGCGCAGTAAGACCAGGAAATAGATATGACACTCTTCCAAAATGAAGGGGAGTCACGTGGTTTCCCACCTTATCACCCAACCATCCCAGTTCCGTTAAGTACCCAAACTCTTGCACATATGTGTAAGGACACATGTACAAGAATGTTCATGACATCATTGCTCTTGGTGAGAATGTGGGGTCAGCCTAAGCACCCATCAGTAAGCCAGTGGTCAAACAAATCAAATTATTTTCCCCATGGAATCAAATTTTATGTAACAGCTAACAACCAGAGCTGCATGTCCCACATGGATAGATGCAAAATTCACCGTCGATTTCCTAGGAAATATCTTTCTCTGTTGGAAATAGGTACCACAGTTTTTACAGATGATATTTCATGGTGTCTGTTTTGCTTTAGAATAAGTCAGAAGAGGGGCACCTGGGTGGCTCAGTCGGTTAAGCATCTGACTCTTGATTTCAGCTCAGGTCACTCTCACTGTTCATGAGTTTGAACCCTGAATCAGGCTCTGTGTTGACAGCATGGAGCTTGCTTGGGATTCTCTCTCTCTGCCCCAACCCCACTAGTGTTCACTCTCTCCCTCTCGCTCTCTCTTTCAAAATAAAAAAAAATAATAAATTTTTAAAAAAAGACTTAAAATAAGTCAGATGAGTGAGAGGAGGTAGGTAAGGGGTTAACGAAGCGCATGTAGCCATAATTGGTTATTGCGGAAGTTGGTATATGGATACACAGGGGTTTGTTATATTCTGTGCTTCTATATACATTAGCATTGAGATACAATGCAAAGCATTGAGAACAACATAAACTGACGGTATTGATTTACATAGTTTAACTTTTTTGAGAGAGAGAGAGAGAGAGAGAGAGAATGAGCGGGAAAGGGGCAGAGAGAAAGAGAGAATCCCAAGCAGGCTTAGGGCCCAACACTGGGCTCAATCCCACAACCCTAGGATCATGACCTGAGCTGAAACCAAGAGTTGGATGCCCAGCTGACTGAGCCAGCCAGGCGCCCCTACACCTACATAGTTTAAAAGCATGCAAAACGCTACTGTATATTGTGTAGTGATTTTATATAGATGTGTATGTGTATATATGGTTTTAATATATATTTTTATATATGGTTTAAAACTTATATATATTGTTTTTAAAAACATTCATGAGAGTGATAAATACTAAATTCAGGGAAATGGGAGAAATAGGACAGGGAAGAGGTGCATAGGGAGCCTCAACTGGTTTTGTGATATTTTATTTCTTAAAAGAAAATCTGAAGCAAATAATGCAAAATGTGCAGATTTGACAAAGCTGGATTGTACTAGCTGTTGGTTATATAATTTTTGAACTTTTCTTCTGAATGCTTGACACGTTTATTTTTAAAAATATTTTTAGCTATTTACAGAGGAACAACATGCCTACTCAAATGAATTTTAAAGTTTTTTTATTTTCACTTAAAATTTTTTTTTAATGTTTATTTTACTTTTCAGAGAGAGAGAGAGAGAGAGACAAAGAGAGAGATACAGAGACAGAGCATGAGCAGGTGAGGGGCAGAGAGAGAGAGAAGGAGACACAGGATCCAAAGCAGGCTTCAGGCTCCGTGCTGTCAGCACAGAGGCTGACACACGGCTCGAACCCACGAATCATGAGAATCATGAGATCATGACCCAAGCCGAAGTCGGCACTTAACTGACTGAGCCAACCAGGCATCCCAAGTTTATTTATTTTCAGAGAGAGAGAGAATCCCAGTCTCCACACTGTCAGCACAGAGCCCGACCTTGAACCCATGAACCATAAGATCATGACCAGAGTGGAAATCAAGAATCATATGCTTAACTGACTGAGCCATCCAGGCACCCCTCAAATGAATTTTAAACCAAATGCTTACACATTTGCAATCACCAAAACAAAATTTATGACTAAAATTAATTTAATAAATGATTGCTATTGTTAAAAAGTAAATCGGGACACCTGAGTGGCTCAGTCGGTTAAGCATCTGACTTTGGCTCAGGTCATGACCTCACAATTCGTGGGTTCAAGCCCCATGTTGGGCTCTGTGCTGACGCTCAGAGCCTGGACCATGCTTCTGATTCTGTGTCTTTCTCTCTGCCCCTCCCCTGCTCGTGCTCTGTCTCTCTCTCTGTGTCTCTCAAAAATAAATAAATATTTTAAAAATTAATAGGTAAATGAGTTTGACACTATAAAAATTATACTAATAAAATGCCACTTCTGTCTGTTCTGTATACTGAGAATCTCATACAAAAAAAATTTTTTTTAATCTTATTAGGAATTGCATCATAAAACAGCTTTGTCCAGATGGAATTCACAAAATATACAACTTAAAGTGTACAATTCAGTATTTTTAGTACATTAGTATATATGATATATGTATAATCATCACCACAGTCAACTTTTGAACATTTCAACACCTCCAAAACAATTACAACCTGGTAACTTCCCCTATCTCTCCCAGACTTAAGCCAAAACTAATATTCTTTGTCTCTTCTAAAGATTTATCTATATTGGACATTCCATATAAATAGTCTCATATAATATGTGGCCTTCTGTGACTCGATTCTTTCATTCAGCAAAGTGTCTTCAGTATCCATCGATGTTATAGTATATATGACTACTTCTTGCCTTTTTATCTCCTTGGGTTTTTTTAAATGTTTATTTATTATTGAGAGACAGAGAAAGCGCACCCACAGGGTAGGGCAGAGAAAGAAGGAGAATCTGAAGGAGGCTCCAGGCTCTGAGCTGTCAGCACAGAGAGCGATGCGGGGCTCAAACTCATGAACTATGAGATCATGACCTGAGCTGAAGTCGGACGCTTAACCGACTGAGCCACCCAGATGCCCCATCCTGTTTATCTCCTTGTATGGAACCACCAAATCCACTCATCAGCTGGTGAACATTTGGTTTGTTTCCATCTTTTGGCTCTTACGAATAATTCTGCTTATAAACATTCATATACAAGTAATTCTGTGGATGTATGTTCTCATTTGTCTTGGATGTATATCTAGCAGAGGAATTGCTAAATCATATGGTAACTGAATATTAAACTGTTTAAAGGATTGCTAGGTTGTTTTCTCAAAGCAACGGTATCATTTTATATTCTTACCCCTTGTGCATGAAGGTTCTGATTTCTCCACGTCTTCGCCACTTATCTGTTTGATTATAGTCATCCTAAGGATGTGATGTGGTATCTTGTGGATTTCATTTGCATTTCCCTAATGCCCAGTGCTGTTGAACATCTTTTCATGTGCTTATTGGCCATTCATACATCTTCTTCTTTTTTTTTTTTTTAACATTTTTTATTTTTGAGAGAGACAGAGACAGAGTGCGAGCTGGGGAGGGGCAGAGAGAGGAAGACAGAATCCTAAGCAGGCTCCAGGCTCCCAGCTTTAAGCACAGAGCCTGAGGCGGAGCTCGAACCCGCGAACCATGAGATCATGACCTGAGCTGGTCAGCTGCTTAACCAACTGAGCCACCCAGGCGCCCCTTGTACATCTTCTTGAGGGAAATGTTTATTCAGATCCTTCGCTCCTTTTAAATTGGGTTATTTGTCCTTTTATTTTGAGTGTTCTT
Source organism: Helogale parvula (assembly GCA_004023845.1). NCBI lineage: Eukaryota > Metazoa > Chordata > Mammalia > Carnivora > Herpestidae > Helogale > Helogale parvula. The sequence goes on along the minus strand of PJEM01003910.1, from coordinate 161,234 downwards.
TATATAGTCTAGATACAACTCCCTTTTCAGATGCATGATTTATAAAAATTTCTAACATCCTGTTAGTTTCTTTTCACTTGACAGTGACTTCTGAAGCACAAAATTTTTTAAAATTTTGATAAAGTTCAGTTTTCTATATTCTTATTTTGTTGCTCATGCTTTTGTAACATATCCAAGAAACTTGCCAGGTTAAGGTCATGAAGAAGGGCGCCTGGGTGGCTCAGTCAGTTGAGCGTCCGGCTTTGGCTCAGGTCATGATCTCACGGTTCATGGGTTCGAGCTCCACGTCAGGCTCTGTGCTGACCGCTAGCTCAGAGCCTGGAGCCTGCTTCAGATTCTGTGTCACCCTCTCTCTCTGACCCTCCCCTGCTCGTGCTGTCTCTGTCTCTCTCTCAAAAATATATAAAAACAAAAACAAACCAAAAAAAGGTCATGAAGATGCATCCCTATCTTCTCAGAGGTTTTCCTCTAAGAGGTTTATAGTTTTAACTCTCATATCTTTGATCAATTTTGAGTTGATTTTTTTTATATGGTGTGAGGTCAGGATCCAACTTCAGTTTCTTTTGCATGTGGCTCTCCTGTTGTCCCAGGAACCGTTCGTTGAAGAGACTATTCCTTCCCTATTGGATAGTCTTGGCACTCCTGTGAAAAATCAGTGACCATAGACACATGTTTTTTTTCCTAGACTCTCAATTCTATTTTACTTATTTATATGTCTATCTTTATTTATGCTAGCACCACCCTGTCTTGACCACTTTGCTTTGTAGTAAATTTTGTAAACAGGAAGTGTGAATTCTCCAACTTTTTTTTTTTGGTAAGGTTTTGCTACTCTGGGTCCCTTTATTTCCACATAATTTTAGAATCAGCCTGATCATTTCTGGTGGGGGGAAAAAGGCAGTTGTAATTTTTATGGGAGTTGCATTGAATCTTTAGAATAATTTTATAATAAGCCTTCCAATCTATGACTTAACAATATTATTCTGGATCTCTTCATTTGTTCCTGTGGATTCACATTACTCTCTCAAGTCATTTTCTTAGCTTTACTTCCACACACATCTCTTCTGTGCTACTGTGGGCCAAAAAACAAAATCAAAACAACATAAACCCATCACAGTTCTATATGTGATAGGTTCAATAATACATTATATGAATATTATTTTATGCTATTGCTTTTGAAATCAGCTTAGAGAAAAAATAAGAAATGTGCATTTATATTGCCTTTTAGATTATATAATTACCTGCTGCTATTTTTCTCCCTCCTATGAATTCTGTCACTTGTTTTGGGATCACCTCCTCTCAGGCTGAAGAACTTCTTTTAGTACTTCTTGTAAGGCGGGTCTGACTGCAACAAATTACCTCGGTTGTTGTTTATTTGTGAATGTCTTTATTTTGTCTTGATTTTTGAAAGATAGCTTTGCTGAATATAAGCTTCTTGGTGGACGGGTTTTTTTCTTTGAGAATTTTGAATGTCACCCCAGCACATTCTGGCCCCGTCATTTCTGATGAAGAGTAATCTATCTAATTGATGTTCCCTTGTAAATTACAAGCTGTTGTCCTCTAGCTGTTTTCAAGATTTTCTCTTGTCTTTGGCGTTCAGCGTGTATCCTATGATGAGTCTATGTATGGGTCTGTTTGTGTTTATGCTATTTGGAGTTTGTTGAGATTTCTAGATGTGTAGATTAATTTTTTTTTTCAATCAGTTTGGGAACTTCTCAGCCATTATTTCTTCAAATATTTGTTCTGCTCATTGCTTTTCTGGATACTCCCATTAGACGTATGTTGATGTGTTTCATGATGTCCCACATTTCTCTGAGGGTCTATTCATTTTTTTCTTTGTTCTTTTTACATCTCTATTCTTCAAACACCATATTCCCTATCAGTCTGTCTTCGAGTTTACTCTTTCTTCTACCAGTTTAAGTCTACTGTTCTGTCTCTCTAGTGAATTTTTCACTTTAATGACTGTGCTTTTTAACTCCAGAATATCCATTTGATTTCTTGTATGATTTCTCTCTTTACTGATATTCTCTATTTGCTGCAACTTTATCATCACATCTCCTTTTACTTCTTTTGTCATAGTTTCCCTTAGTTTGTTGAATATGTTTATAATGGCTACTTTGGGGTGCCTGGCTGGCTCAGTCAATTAAGCATCCAACTCTTGATGTCAGCTCAGGTCATGATCTCAGGATCATGGTATCAAGTCCCATGCCGGCCTCTGCATTAAGCATGGAGCCTGTTTAAGATTCTATCTCTCTCTCTCCCTTTGCTCCTCTCCTGCTCAGGCATGTGCTCTCTCTCTCTCTAATAAATAAATAAATAAATAAATAATAAGAATTTATAAGACAGCTACTTTGAGGGTTTCATCTAGTAGACCCAATACCTGGTCATTCTCATAGGCAGTTTCTGTTACCTGAAATTTTTCCCCCTGGTATATGAGTTATACTTTTCTGTTTTGTTTTGGGGTTTTTTCATGTTCATTTATTTTTGATGGGGGGGAGGGGCAGAGAGAGAGAGCAAGAGAGAAAACTCCAAGCAGTCTCCATGCTGTCAGCCTAGAGCTGACATGGGGCTCTGTCTCACGAACCATGAGATCATGACCTGAGCCAATATCGAGTCAGACTGAACCACCCAGTTGCCCCAACTTTTTTGTTGGGACCTTGTAGATTACAGACATTTGATTTTAGATAATGTACTGTAGGGACTCAGTGTGGCCCCCCTCTCCTGAGTCCTGTTACTGTTATTGTTTGTTTATCTGTGTAGTGACTGAATGGATGATTTACTCATCCTCTCTCCATTTCAGTGTATAGCCTCTGATGTTGCAACACAAGTGTGCCCACATTTAACACTTAGAATGACCATGGTCTTGGCAGGCTTCTCCTTGACTGTCTCTTTCTCTGATTCCACCCATACATTGTGCTCCACTTAATTGCTATAATATTACTATATTATTTTCAACAATGTGCTATGGCATAAATTGGTCTCAGACTGATCCAATCAAATTTGAGCTCATTCGATAGTTCCCGAGGTCAATGTCTGAGATTGGTTCTGACCCCAGTAGAGTTCTTTCCGGTTGTCTCTTTCCCTGATCCTCTCTGCCAAGCTAGCCAGCCCACAGTGTAGCCTGTATCTCTAATGAATTCACTGATTTCCTCAAAGCGGCATTGTATGACAGCCTCCACTGCGCTTGAGAGCCTGTCAAGGCTCAAACTTCTTCCCGCTCTGTTGTGAATGGGTCAGTTCCTTTGGGAAGAGATGAGGGGTCCTCTGTCCTCCAGCCTGCCTCTTCCTCTAGGTGAAACCTCTAGGCTGTGACCCTCGAGCTGGAGACAGGGACGAGGGTGTGCTTCTCTCTGAAGGACGCCTCTGCTTCAGGAGCCGAGTGCTCAGTAGAGGGGAGGGGCCGCAGCCTGGGGTCTTCCTGGTTGTCCTCTCCTGTGATGGAACCTCTGTCTCACAAGCCAAGGCCAGGGGGCTGGGGCCTAGGGTCCTCTGCGGTTTCATGCTCGTGGCAGAGTGGGGGCTGGGCAGAGGGGCTGCCACAGGTGAAACACAGCCCTGTGACTGTGGAGCTGGAGGGAAAGGGACTTCGGCAACCTGGGCTGCCCCACTCTGGACTGGGATCACCATCTTGATGAGCTTGAGGCAGGGGTGGGGGAGTCTTGGTTCAAATACCATGGACTCTCAACTCTTTGGAGATTTTCTTGAACAAACGTTTCTTCATTTGTTTTTTTGTGTTGTTTTGTTTTGTTTGAAAGAGAAAGAGGGCACAAGTGAGCGAGGGTCAGAGATAGAGAGAGGGAAAGAGAGGGAGAAGACAGGCTCACCCAAAGCGGGGCTCAAGCTCACCCGATGCGGGGCTCAAATTCATGAACCGTGAGAGCATGACCTGAGTCAAAGTCAGATGCTTAACAACTGAGCCCCCCAGGCGTCCCATTTCTTCATTTATTATATGCCTTTAAGACCATTTCCAAAGGGTCCCTGAGTGCTGTGATGAGCAAAGTCCCCCTTCCACCCCAGCGGACAAGCAGTGTGAAGGAGAAATATTCCTTTGGTGTTTTAAGCCACTAAGAGTAGAGTTTTTGTTCCCACAGCAAATCTAGCTTAGTGGTTCTCAAACTTGAGCGTGCTTTGGAGTCACCCAGAAGGGTTATTAAAATAGAGAATACCCGGATGCCTGGGTTGCTAGGTCAGTTGAGCATCTGACTCTTGGTTTCGACTTAGGTCTCAATCTCATGGGTTTCATGAGATTGAGTCCTGCATCGGGCTCCGCACTGACTGTGCAGAGCCTGCTTGGGATTCTCTCTCTCACCCTCTCTCTCTGCACCTCCCGCACTGGCTCCCACTCTTGTGCTCTTTCTCTCTCTCTCTCAAAACAAAACTTTAAAATACAGAGTACCTCTCCTCCTGAGTTTCTGATTCAGCAGCTCTGGGGTAGTGACAGAGAATTCGCATTTCTAGGTCCTGGGGGAAAAGTGATCTGGGAATCCTGCTTTGAGAAACACTCCTCCAATCACCCTTTCTGAAATTCCGGGATAAACAACAGTACGGTAGTCCTGACCTCATTCGACAGTTGTAGGAATTACTGCATTAACATCTGCAAGTCATTTAGAGCATGGCACACAGGCAGTCATTAGTGCTACGATTAGTACGTCCCAAGCTTTCTTAATATATTCTCAGGTGTTTTGATTTTAATACTACGTGGCCTTTTACTCCAATAACCCAGATGACTAGACTTCCCAGGATTGTCGGCTGTCTCTTTTCCTTCCTTCCTGACCCACGTGGAGCTCCCACCAATTGCCAGGGAAGCAGGATTATTAACTAGACAGCACAGCCTTACCTGCTTTCCTCTGGGAGGGGGGAGGCGGGACATGCTCACCCAGCACGGAAGTCAGACCCGCCCCTCTCCATGCGCAAAAGGGCGTGGGCTGTGTGACTGTGGCCCCTCTCTGTTCCCATCAGGATTGGGCTATGGGGAAGGGGGGCGGTCTCCTTTTTTGGCAAAGCCGGTACAAGACCCCAAATTGGTGTTAACGGACTAGTGCTGAGATTTCTTCCTTGCAAACAGACTGTGTAGAAAGGAAAGACAGGAGGGGCACCTGGAGGCTCAGTTGGTTGAGCGTCCGACTTCGGCGCAGGTCGTGATCCCACGCCTCATGGGTTCGAACCCCGCGTCGGGCTCTGTGCTGACAGCTCAGGGCCTGGAGCCTGCTTCAGATTCTGTGTCTCCCTCTCTCTCTGACCCTTCCCCGCTCACACTCTGTGTGTGTGTGTGTGTGTGTGTCAAAAAATACATTAAAAAATTTTTAAAAAAGAATAAATGTTAAAAAAAATTTTTTTAAAGAAGAAGAAAGGAAAGACAGGAACCGAGGGGAGTCTGGGAGAAGGGGGCAGACCTGGCTTCCGCCCTGCTTCCAGCAAGAGATCTCGAGGAGGTTTGCTGTCACTCAGGAGGCTGTGGCAGAGGAAAAGGCAAAAGCGGGTCCCTTTGGACTCTTCAGAGGGAAAGATTGGTGGGGCTGCCATAGTATAAATGATGGCATGCCGCTCTTTGAGGCCCCAGTACCGTGTCGTAACCCTCCCAAGGCTCCCTGTGAGGACCTCGGGTCAGGCAGCGACAGTGAGAGCAGCCAACAGTCTATGTCCTGTGTCAGTAACTCACTTAATCCCCCCAACAGCAAGGACAGCACCACCATTACCCTCGATTCACAGCTGGGGAAACTGAGGCACAGGGAGGTTAGGTGTTTTGTCCAAGGTCACACCGCTAGTGAAGACAGTCAGGATTTGAACCCAGATGGTTCTAGAGTGTCTGGTGTCAACCCTGCCACCGTAGTTCTAGAAGAATACCCAGAACGCAAGCGCCATGCAGACAGGGACCTATCCTGTCTTGCCTACTGCCAGAACCTCAGCCCTGGAAGACTGCCTTCCTCTAGGAGGTCCTCCGTAGACGTCTGTAGAACAAATCACCACTGTGATGCTGGTGGGCGGAGACTGCTGAATACATCAAGTGCTGGTTGTACAAAGGAGGCTCAGAGAACACTGACCCCTTGGGGATCCCCCAGGGCGTGGTGCGGCCAGAACCTCTGCCCAAGTCTAATTAGATGAATCAACTGCCTGCACGACTCTGCCAAAGTAAGATCCTGGGGCAGGGTGAGGCTCTGCTGGGCGGAGACTGCCCCAGTGAGGCAGAGCCCCAGGGAGGGGGGCGGGGAGGGCACCTCGTCCTGCACATCACGAGAGATAGACACCCAAGGCAGCTCTGCAGTAACACTGAGCTTGGACACGAGGAAGAATCTGGGGTTTTCTACGATGACCTAGACTGTGAGTGGTGGCCAGAGACCCAGGTTCAAATCCCAGCTCCGGGGGCACTGCTGCCTGGGAAAGTACATTCTGCAGGTGATTGTGAGTAAGCAGGCCCTTACCCCCTTTGGCTCCTCCCAGACCTGGCCCCAGGGCCTCAGCCCCCAGGCGGCTGCCTCTCCCCAACTCCTCGCCAGGCATGGATTTCCCAGAGAGAGAGGCTGGGACACTGGTGGGGTGTGATCTGCCTCAAATAGGTCACTTTTCCAGCCGGTCACTTTTTCCCTGCTGCTGTGACCCAGAGACAGCTGGCACACTGGCCCGCCCGAGGGGAGGAGGTGGAAGGGAGGGCGGCGAGCAGCGAGCCTGGATCCTGCCCGGTCTAACACCTCCCAGAGCTGCAGCCCTGTGCTGGGGGTCATGCATGGGGTGGGGGAGTGGGGCCTGGGCCGCTGGCAGAGACAGTGGGCCTGACTGTGGGGACCTTGCTTAAAATGCACCTCTTGCCCCAGTCCCGGGAGTCCAGGGACACGGGCCTCAGACGCCCTTTGGGGGCTCCCTGGCGGAGGAGCCATGCCCCACCCCACCTCTGCTGCCAGGGTGCCCTAGTTCTCTGTTGTTCTTGGTTGCTGGGGAGGCCCTGAGGGTGTCGCAGGTCCCTTGCCACACCTGACCCTCATTCCTCACCCACCACCCAGCTCTGAGTCCTTCCCCAACCTGACTCCGCCGAGGATTTGCCTCTCTGCAGCCGGCCTGAGCCAGCCTGGAAGTCAGCAGTCTTGGCCAGGGGGACAGAGCTGCAGCGGGGGACCCTCGGGGCACCCCCTCCTGTGGGACGAGGGGCAGGCAGTAAGCCTGGTGCCTGGGGGCGGGGGGGGGAGTGTATGTGTGGAAACTCTGTCCGGATGGTCAAATGGGGCATGACCAGAGGGTGGGGCCTGGGGGTGGAGGGGCCTGGCCGGGCCAGCTCTGTTCCATGCACAAGCATGTGCAGGATGCCACGGGGCTATTTTTACTCCTGCCAAGGAAATAACATGATTTATGTGGGGCCTGGTCTGTCCCCTTCAGGGCTGTGTTATAAATACACCTGGCCCCACGCTCTTGTTTGCTTGGAGAGGAAGCTCGGGCCCTGTCCTGGGTGGCCTCCCTCGTGCCTCCCTCCCAGCCTCACTGGGTCGGGTCCACGTGTGGCCTCCTCGGAGTGCCCTCCCTCCTCCTGTGGTGGCTCGGCTCTCCTCACTCGTCAGGGCCTCACATGCTTTCAGGAGTGACAGCTGTCTGGGGGCTGGCTTCGATGACAGAAAGAGGAGAGCGACCTGGAATTTGGGGTTCAGCTGCCTCCAAGGACAAGTCTGGGTAACAGGAAGGAGAGAGGGGCCCAGGCAAGAGGGAGGCAGGCCTAAGAAACAGTCGGCCCCTCCTCGGAGATATGCCCCTCTGACCAGAGTCCCTTCCTGGCAAGTAGGAGGCCAGACGGTGCCTGGACATGTCCGTACTGAGGGGCCTTTCTGGGCCCCCACTGCTCCCTGCCCTGCCCCCTGCCCTCCGCTCCTAAAGGGCAGGTAGTGCCCTGTCATGGAAAGATCTAGTCTCAGGAGCACTGGCTGGGCTGTTCTATGATCAGCTACGTGGTCTTGGGCAAGTCCCTCAATTTCTTCTGAAAATAGGCACAAAGATGTATACCTTCTAGTTTGATGGATGTGAGATTCAGGCCAGACGGACAGGGAGATATTCAGGGCAGGCAGCCTGAGTCTGACATCATCCTCACCCTCTGAGAAACCCTGGTCACCGGTGGGTGGGGGGGTTGCACAGGGCCACACTGATCAGAGGACCCACCTCTGCTCTGCTGGGAGGAAGGCAGGGAGGCTGCTTCTCGATGTGTCCCTGGGGCGCTCAGTTCCTTCACCCGTGGGAGGCGGTCATTCAGTGCAGCACCCAAAGCTTTCAGAGGTCAGGATTGGTCCCATCACAGACACTAAGAGCTGCAAGGGGCCCCAGAGGTCACCTAAGAGCACCAGTCAGCTACTGCCACAATAATGCTGTGTAACAAGCCACTTGGAGACCCAGAAGCTTGAACCAACCAGCATTTATTTCTTGCTCATTCTGCCAGGCAGCTGGGCTTGGCTCCAAGTTCAGTCCAGGACTGGCTCCACATGTCCCTCAACCTCTGTGGACGGTGAAAGCGGGGACGGGCTGGGGCATCTGCTTCCGGTGGCCAAGTCAAGTCCAGGGGCAGCCCGATCACACCAGCACCTTCCAAAGCTCTGCTCACTCCATATCTGCTTGTATCCCACTGGCCAAAGCAAGTCACGGCAGAGCCCACCCTAATACTCTTGCCATGGAGGGGGCTGGTGGGGAAGGGGGTGACCATCGCTGGCTGATAACCTCATGAACTAACTTCCCCATCTGCCCTGGACCATGAGAGGGGGCCATGGAGACACTGTGGGACAAGGGGCGAGAGAAGGGACAGATGCAGCAACATCCCCCCACCCCCCACCCTGCCCTCAACCTCAGCCCCATCCAGAGCCTTCCGCAACGGTGGGAGGTGGAGGGAACTGCTTAGTTATTCATAAGCTCTGCTCCTCTGCAGTTCTGAGCCCATCCTGGGAAAGGCCACGCACAGAGAAGAGCAGACAGGAGAGGATTGCTGACGTCCAACCACACAACTGTGCCATCTTGAAAAGGAATGAACTTCACGCCAGGACCTCCCACTGTAACTCACCAAGGTCCAGGCTTGGAGAACAACACTGGACCATATTGTTTATGATGAGGAAAACAACCCAGACCAGGAGGAGGGCAGGGCGGGGGTCCTCCACTTCCTGCACTGGGAATTGTGGGAAAACAAGTGACTGCGTTGTATGTCCCCACCTGGGCTTCTGGATAAATGGAGAGGGGCACCAGGGATGGGGTTCTCTCACCGCTGGGACTGTGGAGGAGACCCCTTGGACTGAGCCGCGTTGAAGCGGCCCAATGCCCCTCAGAGCACGTCCTGTGGAACAAGTCCCGGGTTCAAAGCCAGCCAGACGGCTGTAGTAGCCGAGTTGCCGCCTCAGCTGAGGGTGAGAGGGGGCGCACGCCACACCCATCCTGGAGACGGGCAGACCCAAGCAGGTGCCAGCAGGGGCCCTGGGCATGCGGGAGGCTGGACCCCTCACTTCTGGCTCCCTCCGCATCCAGGTCTCCCTCTCTGGCGTGTGGAAGGGGTGGTTCTGAGAAAGTTGGGGGTTGTTTCCATCTATGAAACGCTAAGAGCCACCAAAAGGGAATCTCGTCAGTTATCCGAGCAGACACATGGGTGTCCCCCTGCCTGTCCCCACACTAACGCAGCCCCTCCTACTGCTACTGCCGGCGTCACTGCTCCCAGAATAGGTCTGAGCAATTTGCACTCTTGCTTACCACTTGCGGCCAGCCCCTCGCCCATGGGGCAGGGGTCCACTCCACAGCCCTCCCCGCCTCTCTAGTGCCCCGCCCCCACAGCTAGATCCAGCCATGCCAAAGGACAGAGGCAGAGACCTCTGGTTGTCCCTTGATACCTCCTTCCCCTTCTTTCCGGGGCATTTGAACCCCTGAGTTTTATCTGGACGTGCAGCCACCCAGAATAATCTCTTGGCTGTCCTTGTGTGTAGGGTAGTTACAAACCATGTTCTGGACAACAGGCTATAAAGAGTGTCACCTGTCAGTTTCTGAAAGCCTTCCTTCAGCACACTGACATGTACAGTACTCCCCTTTTTTCTTCACCTCTTCCTCTGTGCCACTGCCTGGAATGTGGGTGTGATCGCCGGGACTCTAACTGCCATCTTGGGCCAAGAGGTCAGAACCCACATTCCAGGGATGTGTGGTGAGCTGGAAAGAGCCTGGGTCCCTGAGGAATTCATGGAGCTGAGCCACCAAGTCAGCCGTGACTACCTCCCTCTGGACTTTCCCACGAGAAGGGGTGGAGGGGGAGAGAAGCTTCTATCTTATTGAAGTGGTTATTGCCTTCCTGTCACTGTAACTAACATATTGAACTTCTCACTGTTTCCAGAACGGGCCACATTCTTTCACCCCTCCACGTCTTTGCACCTGCTGCCTTTTCCTGTCCCCACTAGCAACCAACAGCCTGAGAAACTCCCGTTTAGCTTTAAAAGCTCATGCCAGACATCATCTTCCCCACAAAGAAATCCAAGACTACACTTATTTTAGGTGGTTAATGAGCCGTTTCTTCCCATTTTTCTTGCATTTTATTCTTAAACCCTCACAGAGCTAGCTGCTTCTGGTTGCAGGTCCCCCCCGCCCCCGCCTCAGATTCACCCCAGGGTCAGCGCCTTCTAGACTCCTGTCTCTGCAGCCCCTCGGTGACTCTGCGTCTTTACCCTCCCGGTCCTTCGTGAAGTTTGATTCATCATGGGGTCTGGTGGGTTTATGCAGGGCGAAGGTGATTCTAAATCGCAATCCAGCCCTCTCCTGTCGTTCCGTCCCCCTCGCACCTGCCGTGGGCTGGCAAGACGGGAGCCAAGGCCAAGGGCAGGCAAGGTGACCACACACCTGGGCTGTGCCTGAAACAGTGCTGGGCAGTGGGAGATCCACTCTGTGGAGCGGAGGTGGGGGGCTCAGACCAGGGCTGTGGGTGATGGGCCCAGGTGTCAGAGCTGCAGATGGGAGGGAAAGAGCACACCGGGAATGTATAGATTCTGCTCCCTAGAATCTTCTATAGCCCAGCCCTGGCAAACAAAACCAGGCATTATTGCTCTAGCCGTGGAAGGCGGGCTGGACTCTATCCCAGCTTTCCAGGGCACTGACTTACCGGGGACCCTCTTTGTAGCCAGCCTCGCTCCTAGCAGGGACACTGGCAGAGTGCTGGGCCCCTCCTGAACGGAGCTCCCTTGCCTCTTCCTCTCCTGGTGCCTCTGCTTGGAGGATGGGTCCCTGCACCCAGGGGAGAGGAGGACCTGGCCACAGATGGTGGACACCTGGATCGGCCTCAGGGCCACACCTCCTGAGAGCAGACAAAGCCCCAACTTCAGACTGAGCTCCGCTGGTCTGAATGTACCCTGTAGGCACCATGCTGAAGTCAGTGTGTCAAAGAGAAAAATCCGTCTGTCCCTGAAGTGTCTTTGTTGTCTGGTTCTTACAGAGTAATTAGGGGGCGCCTGCGGGGCTCAGTCGGTTAAGCTGCCAACTTAGTATTAGGTCATGACCTCACGGTTTGTGGGTTCGAGCCCCGAGTCGGGCTCTGTGCTGACAGCTCAGAGCCTGGAGCCTGCTTCAGACTGGATTCTTTGTCTTCCTCTCTCTCTGCCCTTCCCTGCTTATGCTCTCTCTCTCTCTCAAAAATAAATAAACATTAAAAATTAAAGAAAAAAACAGAGTAATTAGTTGGGCAAACGAACCATGTCCAGTAAGGTTGTGTGATTACAATGAACAGAAGGGACTCAGGATAGTCCTTGGACTGGCTGATGACGAACTGGGCGTTGGGAATCGAAGTATTCCCAGGTTTCTAAGCACAAACCCCTGGCCAGATGTGATGCTGCTGGCTGCAGTGAGGACAAAAGAACCAGGACAACTTGGGGTGCAGGCCCTGAGTCTTCTACGGCCCCCCCAGTCACTTGTCCAGGTTGGGCAGCCCGGTGAGGGACCTGAGGCCCTCCAGGCACCACATCACCCCCCAGCCCTCTCTGCAGCTGGAGGCCATTTCCTTCCCTGAGGACACAGCCCCCCAAGGGGCACAGTGGGGACGGGAGCCCAGGGACTGCCATCTAACGCAGAGCCCTTTCCACCATCCACCGCCGTGTCCCCTGCCTGGGAACCCCTGCGGGGGTCCCTGGCTCCTTGCTTCCTCTCTGGGGGCAGCCCTGGGTGAGGGCGGGACCCGGGGGGCCTGGGCGGCCCAAATCTTCAGTGAGTCCTGTTCTCTCTGGGGCCACAAAAATTCAGGGGTGGGGGCTCAGCCTTCTGTTCTGCCCTTGTGGCCACACAGCAGCTACAGCCGTGGGGTTGGGGGGGAAGAAAACTCTAACACCCCGCTTTCCACCCCAGGCCCCAACTTCTCTGTATTTGTTTATTTACCTTGGAAAAGGCCCCACAGCCCAGGCAGGAAATGGGCCAATTCCAGGAGGCTCGGCCGGGCCGGGGAACAAGGAGCCACATTGTGCTCCGTGCCCGCTGCTCCCCACCCTGGGCCTGCCGCGGGAGCCCGGAGAGGGGGATCTGCGTGGGGGCCCGGCAGGAAGGAGGCGTGGGGCTCCGAGCCAGCCGTCCATGAAAGGGCTTCTGTGCGGGGGCGGGACAGGGGCTGCAGTGTCCCCACCCCTCCTGGGAGTGGACGCGGCAAGGATTCGGGGCAGGGGGGTGGTCCCTCACTATGGCCTAGGGCCCTCCTGGCACCGATCTGCCAGGTCAGGCGAGAAACCCAGGGGCCGCCTGGCCATGGTGCCCCCTCCCCTTCCCTGGCAGATGCCACCCAACCCTGGGGGGGAGGAATGTCCTACCCTTAGCCTCCCCTCCCTGAGCCCAACTCCTGCCTGGCAGAGGGCCCAACCTCAGGCCTCCCTGCGAAGAAGACTGCAGGCTGGAGGGTCCTGTGGTCAGAGCCCTGCCATAGCTGACGAGGGCCAAGCCGTGTGGAGCTGGATGTCACCATGGGGGCACTCGGGGAGGGCTGGCCCTTCCCCAGCTCTGGACTCTTCCCTACCAGCAGGCTGTGTCCATACGGGTTAATCAATCATTCATTCATTCATTCATTCAACATGCGGCTCTCTGTCTGTCGGCGCACACTCACTCCCTTCTTTCCTATTCTCACAGCCCTGACAAGCCACAGCCCCCTCCCCTGGGTCCCAGAGCATGACTGACAGCCCAACTGTATGGTCTCCTGCAGAGCCTTCTTACTACTTTCTGGGTCACGAGACACTCAGGGCCCTGCACACTCAGCTCCGTCTGCCCTCAGGTCCCAGCACACCAATGATGGGGTGGAAGGGGGACATGGGATGTGGGGGGACCTCTCCCACCCAGCACTCAGTGGGGCCTTGGGATGGACATGTCCTTCCAGTGGAAGAGAGTCTGAGAGGCCTCAGAAATGGGATAAAGACCTGGGACAAGAAATGTGCACAGGAGTCACCTGGGCCAGCCCCTCCCAGCTGAGTTACCAGCCTCCACCCCGCCACTCAGGGCGTGGCTCTGTGTCCCCACAGCCCCCACATCACCCAGTGTGTGTGTGTGTGTGTGTGTGTGTGTGTACGCATGTGCGCACGTATCTGCGTTCATCTCCAGCCAGATCATCAGCCTCTCCAGCAGGGACCGGGTCTGTGTCCTCACTGGGTCCCCAGATGTGGGCCATAGCAGGTGCTCAGTAAATGTGTATGGGATGAAAGAAGCCAGAGAGGAAGGGAGGAATGAAGGAAGGAAAAGACCAAAATATAAGGAGAGATAATCTGCTTTTGGATGGGGGGCTCGATACTATAAACATGTCAATTTCCCCAAGGTAATCTATAACATCACTAAAGTCATCTCTAAATCCAACAGGACTACTTACGGAAGTAGATGACACAGTTCTTCTAGAAGAGAAAGTAAGCAAGAAGGACCCAAAATGATGATCCAAATCAGAGAAGACCTGCCCTTCTAGCTATTAAAGCAAACATGTTCACGGTCATTAAAAGCAGCAGGTCCTGCACGGCAGACACTGGCCGCATGGACGTGCATCCCACACCCTTAGGAGCGGCTTTTCCTGCATGGACCCATCCCAACCTCAAGTTAATCCCCTTTTACAGCTCCTGCCATTTCCAGGTAAGGAAACTGAGGCACGAAGGGGTTAAGGCACTGGCCCAAGTCTCAGCCGGTGTGCCCCAGGCCCTGTTCCCACTGAGATCTGATAGGTAGTCCTAACAACAACCCAGGAAGTGGGTACTGTTACTCATCCAGTCCAGCTAGAATATTTTCACGCCGTGTGAAAATAACCGTGGGCCACGGTTACTCAAGAGGCAGACTGAGCTTTGAAAGGGCCCAAGACACAGCCAGTGAAAAAAAGCTGCACAATGGTACATACATCTTTGAAAGGAGACACAACAAAACTCCCGTTCTGTATCCATGTTCATGAAGGGAGGTGAGTGCATAGAAGTTTCTGGAAGGAAGCAAAGTGAGACCCATCGTGTCACCCCTGCAGAGGGGAGACGGATGGGGACCCTGGATTTCAATTCATATACTTCTCGGGCCTCTTTCCTTCCTTGGTGGGAAAACCTAACACAGAGAAACATGCCCCAAATCTAAGTGTTCACAGATGAGCACCTCTGTGACGCCACCTGCCCAAGAGAGGGACACTCACTGCCAGTCCCAGGGCCCCCACCCACCCTTCCCAAACCTAACCAACTCCTGGTCCCCACCTGACTGACACATCCTGCCTACCAATTATGATGTTACCCTCTTTGCATTTCTGTAACATTTATCAAAAATAGCAATCTGGGGGCCCCAGGGCAGGGTTAAGTGTCCAACTTCAGCTCAGGTCATGACCTCACAGTTCGTGGGTTTGAGTCCCATATCAGGCTCTGTGCTGACAGCTCAGAGCCTGGAGCCTGTTTTAGATTCTCTCTCTCTCTCTCTCTCTCTCTCTCTCTCTCCCCCCCTCCTGTCTCTCTGTGTCTCTCAAAACTGAATAAATGTTGAAAATTTTTAAAAAATTTATTATTGAGACAGAAACAGAGCATGACTGGGGGAGGGTCAGAGAGAGAGGGAGACACAGAATCCGAAGCAGGCTCCAGGTTCTGAGCTAGCTGTCAGCACAGAGCCCAACGCAGGGCTCGAACCCACAAACCGTGAGATCATGACCTGAGCGAAAGTCAAACGGTTAACCGAGCCACCCAGGCGCCCCTGACAAATAATTTTTAAATAGCAATCTAATTTACTTTCACCTGTTTCCAGGCTTTGTCTGAATGAACAGTATGTATTCTGCTGGGTCTGGCTTCTTTCAGGCTTACGACTTAAGATTCACCGTGTTGGTGCATGCAGCTGTATGAAGATGCTAGTCTCGGGGCGCCTGGCTGGCTCAGTGGGAAGAACGAGAAGCTCTTCATCTCAGGGTTTTGAGTTCGAGCTCCCCATTGGGTGTAGAGATTACTTAAACTAAAAAAACCAAAAACCAAAAAACATGCAAGTGTCATTTACGGGGCTCCAGCCTCATGACCTGCCACCTGTCAAATGCCCCCTCATTACCATCACACAGGGGGTTGGATTTTGGCCCAGGAACTTGGGGGGACACACACACTCAGGCTACAAGCAAGCCCCAAACTGGAGACAGCCCAGATGTCCATCAACAGAAGAGCGAACTGTGCCGTGTCCAGACAGTGGAACCCCGCTTGGCCACAGGAGCAAATAAATCACAGAGACTCACAACTACACAGAGGAGTCGCACGGACACCACGCCGAGCGCAAGGAGCCAGACACAAAGAGCAAATACCATAGGATCCCATTTATACGATGGTCCAGAACAGGTGCAGCGAAGCTGAGACACGAGCGGCGAGAACAGCAGAGCATCTGGCTGGAAGGGGACACGAAGCAGCCCTGGGGGGGAGGGGGGCGACACGCGTGCTCCGTTTCTTGATCTTGTGGTGGTCCCATGGCCATGTTCGCTTTGGGGTTGTTTGTTTTGTAATCTTTTTTGTTTTTGAGAGAGCGTGTGAGCAGGGGAGAGGGGCAGAGGGAGAGAGACGATCTTAAGCAGACTCCGTGCTGAGCCTGGAGCTGGAGCCCACAACCCCATGGGATCATGATCTGAGCTTCAATCAAGAGTCAGATGTTCAACCGACGGAGCCACCCACGTGCCCCCATATTCACTCTGTTAATAACTGGTTACGCTGAACACACAAAGGCTTGTGCGTCTGAACGTAAATTATATCTCAATAAAGAAAAAACGATATGCATGTATTACTTTAATTACAAAAGTTTTGGGGCACCTGGCTGGCTCAGTTGCATGTGACTCTTGATCTCGGGGTCATGAGTTCGAGCCCCATGCTGGATGTAGAGATTACCTAAAAATAAAAATCATTTTAAAAATTACAAAAGTGGGGTACCTGGACGGCTCAGTTGGTTAAGTGTCCGACTCTTCATTTCAGCTCAGGTCATAATACCATGGTTTGTGGGTTCGAGCCCTGTGTGGGGCTCTGTCTAGTAGTGCAGAGTCTGCTTGGGATTCTCTCTCTCTCTACCCCTCCCCTGCCATCTCTCTCTCTCAAAATAAATAAACTTTAAAAATGCTACCTTTTTTAAAATTACAAAAGTACTGTATGTAAACAAAAGTATCTCAATTTTACTCACTTGTAAGAATGTCTTTGAGTCTGGATAGACACACCTCCCACTGCCAACAGGGAACCCTCCAGAGAGGGGGAAGAGAGGGCTTGAAGAATGTGGATTTTCACTTATAAAATTTTTTTAATGTTTATTTATTTCTGAAACAGAGAGAGAGAGAGAGAGCATGAGCTGTGGAGGGGCAGAGAGAGATGAGACACAGAATCCGAAGCAGGCTCCAGGCTCTGAGCTGTCAGCACAGAGCCTGATGCAGGGCTCGAACCCACAAACCGTGAGATCATGACCTGAACTGAAGTCAGACACTTAACCAACTAAGCTACTCAGGCACCCTCTAGATGCACTTTTTTAAAAAAAAATTTATTTATTTGCAATCTCTCCCCCCCAAGACAGGGCTCGAACTCACGACCCCGAGCTCAAGAGTCGCACCCTCTGCCAACTGAGCCAGCCGGGCACCCCGTTTCCTTCCTACTGTAAACTCGAACGTGTGCACAGGGCATGAGGCTAGTTTTAAAAATATGCATGATTATAAATTATATATATTCTGCTTCTTTCTCTTTAAAAAGAACAATCAGAAAGCAGTGGTGATGAAGAGTCCACAGCAGAGGACTATGGAGTTCAAGTCCAAGGAGGCTGCACAGATTCGCTAAGACAACAGGTGGAGAACACGGTTAGAACCCAGACAGTTGAATCCAGAAACTGTGTTCTGAACCGTCTTGCGTGGGGCCTAAAGGTGTCAAAGATCCACGTGGGGTTTGCCCCGGGGGTGGGAGGCGCCTGCAGAAATGGTAGCACAGGCCACAGGAGAAGACACACGGGAAAGGGGCTCCTGTCATTCTCCTGGGATAACGCCCCCCTGCCTCTACCCAGCGCACACCCAGGAAGGACAGGCAACGGGTGAGGACTAGGGAGGGACCAAGACAGAGGTCCACCCTCCCTGCCCGTGCCACAGCTGGGAGAGCCACGATGATGGGGCCATGGATGCAGGGACTCACTTGTGGGATGACCTAAGGCAGAGAGGTAAGGCGGGGCACAGGCCAAGTGTCCGGCCCGGGGTCCAGCTGCCCACTCAGCCTCAGTTTCCTCATCTGTAAAATGGGGCAAATAAGGTCATGGGTATGAAAGGGCCTCACAGGACACAGGGAGTGGTTGGGACCATAATCTGAAAGGGCTGGAGCCTGGAAGGGGCGCGGTCTGGGCTGCGAAGCGGCTGGAGGCCCTCCCTGGGCTGGGGGAGGGCCCGGGGGTAGCGTCCACACCTTTTCCTCCACACGTCCACCCCTGGCTGAGGGAAGCCACCATCTGGAGTGGCTAAAGGTCATGCCTCTGCATCTGACAGGCCTTGTTAGGCTTCAGCCCTCACACCTTGAGAGGCCAGTGTGGCCTAGAGCCAGGCTCCTGTGCTGGCTGCTGCAGGGGCAGGGCCGGAGGAAAGCTCCAGAACATGCTCAGAACCGTCCAGCCTGGAGCCTCCCCAGGCAGGGGCCGGGGGATCTGGAGGCCAGACCCTCGGTGTCCAGGGCCTGCTTGCCCCGCAGGCAGGTGACTTTCCCTGGGAGAAGTCCCAGAGGCCAGCCCCAAAGACAGCAGCCTCCGGAGGGTGGTGGTCCCTGGCCCCTGGGCCAAGGGAGACCCCCGGGCAGGGAAGCCTGAGGCCCACCTGCTGCTGGGACAGCCTGTGGGCCTGGACCCGAGGCCCCGGCTGGCTGTGCCAGGCAGGGCGGCAGGGCAGCAGGGGCGGCAGAGGCGGCAGGGGCCGGCCTGGGGCCTCCTTCCTCCCTGCTCAGCAGCTGAGGTTATTTTTTTCCCCTCCGCTGCTGCTGAATTTCCCTTCGCGTTGGATAAATAAGCAGCAGGTTCCAACGTCAACGAAACAGGAGCTCGAGCTGCCGCACAAAAGCCGCTTTCAGTACCGGCGGGTGCCTCCGGGCCATCATGGCCCCAGGATGGCTGCAGCAGCCCCGGCAGGGCTTGGGGCTGCACGCAGGACTGGTGGCTCCCCGGAGGAGGAGTGCCCCTTCCCAGCAGCAACCCCGGAGTCCCTGCGCTGAGAGGGCCTGCTTCCGGCTCTTAGCTCTGCATCCCTCTGCCTCAAATACCTTTGTCTTTCCCTTGGCCCGGTGACAGCACCTTCCGGTCCAGCACTCACGCATTCATCACCTCTTTGGATCCTGGGCTGCCCATCCCCGCCCCGCAGAGCCCAGGCTCATCCTTTGCCCCCCATAGCATGCCCTCCCTTAAAACCTTCCCAGACTCCCCATTGCCCGAGGGTAAATCCCAGATTTCCAGCCTCCACTATGAACCCTAGCAGGCTTCTTCCTTTTTCTGTCCAAAGCTTTTGCAAAGGCTGTGCCCTCTGTCTAGAACACGCTTCCCTCTCTTCTACCTGACTCCCACTTGGCTTTGAGACCCAGCTCATGTATCACCTTTTGACATGAACCACACACCCCGCACCCCAGCATCTCTCTAACCACAGCCATCAGCTGACACCCCAGCGGTGGCTCTTCTATCAGTGACTCAGGCTGCCCCGGAGCCACCAGAGGGCAGGCGCCAGGGCTAGCCCAGCCTGTGCCGCATGCGCAATGGCACCTGGAGCAAAGGAGGTGCTCGGTTAATATTTGCTACCAAAAGATGTGATTCCTACATCACATCAACATTCCACTTACGTAAACTAAACGCAAACCAAACTATACTGACTGCGGGCTAGCACCTGAGGAGGGGAGAGAAGGTACAAGACAACTTTTGGGGGTGCAGAATATATTAATGATTTTCATTTTTTCATCCTGGCACTATTGCTCGCCCTTAAGCTGGTAGCTTTAACTCTCCCCAAACCCATTTCCTCCTCTAAAAACTGAAACAAGAACCATCTCATAAGGTGTTAAGAGGACCAAGTAAAATATAAATTAGGGTGCCAAGCTGGCTTGGTTGGTAGAACATGAGACTCTTGATCATCTCCGGGTCCTGAGTTCAAGCCCCACATTGGGCACAGAACTCACGAAACAAAAATAAATAAAATAAAATTTAAAAAGTAAATTAATACTTAATATATGGTACTTTTTTCAAAGTTTATTTATTTAAGGGCGCCTGGGTGGCTCAGTCAGTTAAGTCTCTGACTTTGGCTCAGGTCATGATCTTACAGTTTATGAGTTCGAGCCCCGTGTCGAGCTCTGTGCTGTCAGTCCAGAGCCTGCTTTGGATCCTCTGTCCCCTTTTCTCACTGCCTCTCCCCTGCTCCCTGTCTCTCTCTCTTTCAAAAATAAATAAACATTTTTAAAAAGTTTATTTATTTATTTTGAGAAAAGGAGGGTGGGGAGGGGCAGCGAAAGAGGGAAAAAGAGAATCCCAAGCAGGCTCTGGTCAGAGCCTGACGCAGGGCTTGATCCCACGAACCGTGAGATCATGACCTGAGTTGAAACCAAGAGTAGGACACCCCACCAACTGAGCCACCTGGGTGCCCCGGTACTTATTTTTAAGCTCATTTCACACTATACTGACCAGTTATTATATATAACAGTTATGTACCAGTTATTAAGATTTTAATGTGCTACTGCCCAGTAAGATATTTGCATTTTAAGTGGAAGATACTCATTATCTGCATAGATATACTTGTGATTCCACAAGTATGTTCATATGTCAAAACTCATGGAATTGTATACTTTGTTTTTTTAAAGATTTTATTTAAGTATTCTGTACACCCAATGTTGGGCTCAAACTCACGACCCCAAGATCAAGAGCTGCACGTTCTACCCACTGAGCCAGCCGGGTGCCCCAAATTGTACAGTTTAAATATGTGAATTACACGTCAATAATGTACCTCAATGATGCTGCAAAAAAAAAACCTCGCATACCCGTTGATCCAGCAAGTTCTCAGACTCTATGCTATAAAAATAAAGCATAAGTACATTCAGAAGTTGACAAACATTTTCTATAAAGGGCCAAATAGTAAAAATTTTCTGCTTTGTGGGTCATGTGGTCTCTATCACAACTTCCTCTGCTGTTGTAGCTCAAAGACCACAGATTCTGTCAACCAGTGAGCATGGCTTTGTTCCAATAAAACTTTATTCACAAAAACAGGCAATGGGGCCAGATTTGGCCTGTGGACCACAGTTTGTAGACCCTGAATATAGATACATATATTCATTTATCTGCACAGTAATAGAAATCATAACAGAAACTACCTAAGTGTCTCTCTAAGGGGGAATAGTTGAATAATTCCACACGGTGGGAATCAGAGTGACAGTTAAAAAAATGGATCAGGGGTGTCTGGGTGGCTCAGTCAGTTGAGCATCTCACTTTGGCTCAGGTCATGATCTCGAGGTCCATGAGTTACAGTCCCGCGTTGGGCTCTGTGCTGACAGCTCAGAGCCTGGAGCCTGCTTCGGATTCTGTGTCTCCCTGTCTCTCTGGCCCTCCCCCACATGTGCTCTGTCTCTCTCTCAAAAATAAACAAACATAAAAAAAAATTTTTTTAAAAGAAGAATGGCTTGGATCCTGTGTGCCGACATGGAAAGACATTCATGACAGATTATTTTCAAGTATTTTGAGACTTTAAAAATATATAGAAAAGTTGAACCAAGAATGTAGATTCTACCATTCACATGGTACTGTGATGATTTTAATCATCTATCCATCCATCTATCCACAAGCCGAGGCCAGTGGAGATCATCCAATCTCTACTTGGAGGTAGAGATTACAAATAAATAAACTTTTTTTAAAAAGTGAAAATCTAGGGGGCGCCTGGGTGGCTCAGTTGGTTAAGTGTTTGACTTCAGTTCAGGTCATGATCTCACAGTTTGTGGGTTCCAGCCCCGCGCCGGGCTCTGTGCTGACAGCTCAGAGCCTGGAGCCTGCTTCAGATTCTGTGTTCCCCTCTCTATCTGTATCCATGATAGATTTTTAGGTGAGAAAAATGAGGTGTAAAATGTACCATATTAATTCCATTTCAGTAAAACAAAGAAAAGAGAAGACTACACTCACTTTGCACGTACGTGTTTGCAAAGTAAGAAAGTATCAGAGGAGTGCCTCAACGCTTAATGCTGGTCCCCTGAGGGCTGGGTTTCTAAAAGACTCTCCCCACCTCTAATGCTGATCGGGTGTGAAAACTGTAATTGCTCTAACAAGGAATTTTTTAAACGCTTCTCTAGCAAGAATGGAACCTCCAGTCCAGCCCCTGACATGCCCATAAAGGGAAACCGAGTCAGAGTCAGAGTTCAAGCTTCAGGGAGGTAGGCCCATGCCCTGAGCACCATCGAGCATGTCAGCTGGCCCTGCCCTGGGCACGGGCATGCGTGCACATCCCCTGCACGTCCCTGTGCAGAAGCACACACTTGCCTTCCCCTTGTCTCCTCTGTCCCAGCACGCCCACCTCTGCCCAGACTGTGGTGTCACTCTGCCCCGGGGCAGGGGCATCACTGTAGCTGCTGGGCCCTCCCCAGCCAGCGACAGCCCTCCTGAAGGGTGTCCTGGGCACCTGGGCACCCGGAGAAGGTGCAGGATGGGCCTGGTCACTCACATAAACACCTCTGTGCTCCAGGGTCCAATCAATACCCTTCCCCCCACTCAGGCCCCAGTTGCATTCAGGCTCTTCCAGAAAGAGCCCCGTCCTCATTACAATGTGCTTTTCATTCAACAAACTTTGATGGAAGCTTGCTCCAGGCCAGGCGCCCAAGACACCCAGGCTAGTGGGGAAGAGGGCACAGCGGCGGGCACCCAGGGCATCCAGCAGGGGGGCGTCCTGGAGGAGCCAGTATCAGAGCCAAGCTGGGGAAGGGCGGGGCAGCAAGCGTCCAGTGGAGGTGACGTGTGGCCACAGTCAGGGAGACCGTGGGAAGAAGGGCATCTGGGAGTGCAGGCTAGGGAGACAAAAGGGGTGTGGGGGACACAGGTGGAGGGGGGGTCCCTCCCCACATGTGCAGGACTCCCAGGCAGGGAGGCCTCTGTGGAGAGGAGCTGAGAGGGGGTCCCACTACCACCTCGCCCCCTGTCTCCGGCCCCTCTGCCCAGTGAAGCAGGAATGGGGGTGGGCATTGATGGTAATCCCCCTCCTCCCAGTCCATAGTCTCCCTTTCAGCGAGCCCTTGGGTATTGTTCTGCCTTTGTAAAGAGGGAGATCGAGTGACAAAGCCGGGTGGGTGGGCAGGCGGCCCAAGAGGCCTCTTCTCTCTGGGCAGCATCTGCATGGGGGAGGGGCCCTTCCACACCCCCCACCTCCGGCTTCCCAGGAGCAGCTGTTGCCATGGTGACAGTCCTGGCATCCCCCAGCTCCTGGGGCACTCTCTCCACCATCGTCACACAGGAAGGGCCCCCAGACTCCTCTCCGCCCTGCTGGGGCACAGGGGCACAAAAAACTTGGCTTTGGGGACAGGGCTGGTAGTAGGAAGCCTCGTCACCCGGCTGCCAGCAGAGGGGCCCCTCTGGAGCCCCCACCTCCTACAGACACCCTGACGCGCCCCCCACCCCTGCTATCATTCATGCACCTATGCCTCCTGGAGGCCAGACACACAGAGAAATAAAATGCCCCCATGGTCCTTGAGCAGCTGCTGGTATGAGGGTGGAGCGGGGGATAGACGGAAGGCTAACAGTTCATGAGTGCACAGTGAAGGGACAAGGGCCCTGGGCCCACAGAGCAGACCATCCAGCCCCATCCAGGAGAGCTGGGGGGATGGGTTGCCCCTGAGAGGTGATGCTGGAGGCCGGTGTGCCAAGCAGAGCAGGAGAGAAAGGCTTTCTGGTCTGGGGAGCCTGGAGGCATGACGGAAGGAAGGAAGAGGCCTGGTGCTTCCAAAGGTGCGGGGTGGGGTTTGGGATAGGGTGGTGGGGGGTAGTCAAGACAGGAAATGAAGAGGTGGGTTGGGGGCTATGCCTGGAAGGGCTTCATCCCCTGGAGCACAAGCTTCACACAAGGCACTGGGAAGTTGCCGCTGACATTTTGGGAGACTGTTATCCTTGACCAGGTGGTCAATGCTGCATCCTTTTTTTGCAAGACACTTTACCTCCTTGGGAAGTTCAGGATCTTGCAGCCACACCTGTCGCGGCTCAGGTGGGCTGAGTGTGCGCTACAAGCTGGACACAGGGCTACATGCCCCTCCACGGATGCAGGGCCACTCGGAGAGCAGGAGGCTGGGTGCACGCCCATGACAGAGCACCGCCACCTTTCCCTCTCCCTTCCCTGCAGGGCAGGTCTCTCCCTCGGCCTATCTCTCAGCACCCTGAGCAGCTGCTAGGGCATCTGGACCTGCGGAGTCTGAGTTTTCCAGGTACATCTACGTCAAGGTGGTGAGGACTGACAGGGCAGGACCTGGGGTGGGCGTGGGGCTATAGTCTCTAAGTGAGTCCCAAACCAGAGCAGAACTCCTTGGGTGACCTGCTGGGTGGCACTTGTGTTTCCCCTGCAGAGCTTCTCTGGGAGCCATGGTGGGAAGCTAGCGGGGCAGAGGCAGGGCCCAGGTGCCCTCAACAACCCCAGCCTGGGTGGGGTGGGGTGGGCAGCTCAGGGGTCGCAGTACCAGACCTTATTCATTGTCACCAGAGGACTGAGACACATCCGTAGGGAGTCACAGATACCGCACTGTGCATAGGTGATCCCATCTGC
Organism: Helogale parvula; assembly: GCA_004023845.1. Classification (NCBI taxonomy): domain Eukaryota; kingdom Metazoa; phylum Chordata; class Mammalia; order Carnivora; family Herpestidae; genus Helogale; species Helogale parvula. The sequence continues at coordinate 137,083 of PJEM01003910.1, read as the reverse complement.
ACCACAAGGACAGTCCTCCTCGCTCCCCGTGGAGGCAGGCGGTTGCAGTCTGAGGTCATCCTGATGGCTCTCAGGTCTAGATGAGGAGGGTAGGAGGTGGACTCCTTTGGTACCCATGGGACATCACTGTGCACTGCCCTTCAGCTCTGCAGGCACAGGAAGGAGACTGGGGGGTCTCCCGGGGACTGACAAGGTGGCGGGGAGTGAATCTTGGAAGTTCTCATCACAAGTGAAAAAAACTGTGTAACTGTGTACCATGCCAGATGGTGACCGCTTGAAGTGGTGGCTGATTATCTCCCAATGTGCACAAACAGCGAATCATGTTGTGCATGTGAAACTAACATAAGGTTACGTGTCGATTATACTTAGATTTAAAAACACCCAGTCCATGGAGCACCTGGGTGGGCTCAGTTGGTTGATGATCATCAGGTCATGATGTTGCAGATGGGGAGTTTGAGCCCCATATCGGGCTCACTGTTGTCAGCCTCAGAGCTGCTTTGAATCCTCTGTCCCCTTCTCTCTCCCCCTCTTGCGCTCTTGACCGCATTGGTCTCTTCTCCTCATTCCAGGTGGGGAAACCGAGGCTTAGAGGAGTGACATGCCCAATTTAAAAATAAATTTTAAAATAAATAAAATAAAATAAATTTAAAAAATAATAAAATGCCCAGTCCTTCAGCTCTGAGGGAAGCACTTTCTAAGGGTGTCCCAGAGGTGGCAAGGTGGCATCCTGGGGGGTGCAGCTGCCCTGTGCCCCCCAGGGGACATACCTCAGGGGAGCACAGCAACCTTATCAAACCAGTATGGGGGGCGGGAGTGGGGAGCGCCTGGCTGGTGCAATTGGTAGAGCATGCAACTCTTGATCTCGGTGTTTTAAGTTTGACGGGCACAACTTACTTAAGTTATTTAAGATTACTTTAAAAAAATAAAATCTTAAAAAACAAGAAAACAAAACAAGAAAAATAAGGAGTTCGGAGATGATCACAAATGCAACACTTAATAGCTCCATGCCCTTGGGCATGTCACTCCTCTGAGCCTCGGTTTCCCCACCTGGAATGAGGAGAAGAGACCAATGAGGTCATGTGTGCAGCAGCATGTGTGCTTGTTTTTACAGGATTATCTGCCTGTTTTGCTGAAAACGAAACTGAGGCTGAGGGAGAAGAGCCCAAAGTTACATACAACTGGCGAAGGCACAGGCTGCACTGGAACTGTCACTATCAGCCGGAGGCTTCCCAATGCGTGGAGGCCCAGAGAAATGGTCGGCCTCCTGGGGTTAAGAGAGGCGACCCTGGGTGGATGGCAGGGGAGGCTTCCGGTTGTCTTGTAGCTGGGAGAGTGGTGACGCAAAGGAAGGGGAAGCCCCGAGTACGACCGCGCGAGCCCACGGCGCAAGTGTAACCCACGTCGCTGGACCACGCCTACGCGGCAGCCGCAGGACTGCGAGACGCGGCGCCTTTAAAGCCCGGTGGGGGGCGTGTCCGGCGGGCGCAGGGCCCGCCCCTGGGCGTGCCCGCAAGGCGCCACGCCCCGAGGCTTGTAGCAGCGGCCCTGGGAGGCGGCGCCCGCTCTGGCTCCGCGGCCGGTCCAGTGGCAGCGGCGGTGGCGGCGCGGCGGGCTCGGCGCCTCCTCTCCCTCGGGCGGCTTCCCTGCACGCTGCCGGGGCGCCCGGACGCACGCGGGCAGCTCGGCGATGGCCCGCGCCCCGCGACGTGGCGGGCGGGCACGGGGACGCCGGACGGCGCGGCCCGAGTGAGCCGGGGCCGCCCTCCCGCCCTCAGCCGGGGCCGCCCGGGATGGCCGTGCTGCCGCTCCGCCGGGCGCTGCTGCTGTGGCAGCTGCTGGCGGCGGGCGGCGCGGCTCTGGAGATCGGCCGTTTCGACCCGGAGCGCGGGCGCGGGCCGGCGCCCTGCCAGGCGATGGAGATCCCCATGTGCCGCGGCATCGGCTACAACCTGACCCGCATGCCCAACCTGCTGGGCCACACGTCGCAGGGCGAGGCGGCCGCCGAGCTGGCCGAGTTCGCGCCGCTCGTGCAGTACGGCTGCCACAGCCACCTGCGCTTCTTCCTGTGCTCGCTGTACGCACCCATGTGCACGGACCAGGTCTCGACGCCCATCCCCGCCTGCCGGCCCATGTGCGAGCAGGCGCGCCTGCGCTGCGCGCCCATCATGGAGCAGTTCAACTTCGGCTGGCCCGACTCGCTGGACTGCGCCCGGCTGCCCACGCGCAACGACCCGCACGCGCTGTGCATGGAGGCGCCGGAGAACGCCACGGCCGGCCCCGCTGAGCCCCACAAGGGCTTGGGCATGCTGCCCGTGGCGCCCCGGCCCGCGCGGCCCCCCGGCGACCCCGCCTCGAGCCCGGGCGGCGGCGGTACCTGTGAGAACCCGGAGAAGTTCCAGTACGTGGAGAAGAGCCGCTCGTGCGCGCCGCGCTGCGGGCCCGGCGTCGAGGTGTTCTGGTCGCGGCGCGACAAGGACTTCGCGCTCGTCTGGATGGCCGTGTGGTCGGCGCTGTGCTTCTTCTCCACGGCCTTCACCGTGCTCACCTTCCTGCTGGAGCCCCACCGCTTCCAGTACCCCGAGCGCCCCATCATCTTCCTGTCCATGTGCTACAACGTCTACTCGCTGGCCTTCCTCATTCGCGCCGTAGCGGGCGCGCAGAGCGTGGCGTGCGACCAGGAGGCGGGCACGCTGTACGTGATCCAGGAGGGGCTGGAGAACACGGGCTGCACGCTTGTCTTTCTGCTGCTCTACTACTTCGGCATGGCCAGCTCGCTGTGGTGGGTGGTGCTGACCCTCACCTGGTTCCTGGCGGCCGGCAAGAAGTGGGGCCACGAGGCCATCGAGGCCCACGGCAGCTACTTCCACATGGCAGCCTGGGGCCTGCCGGCCCTCAAGACCATCGTTATCCTGACGCTGCGCAAGGTGGCGGGCGATGAACTGACCGGGCTCTGCTACGTGGCCAGCATGGATGCGGCCGCGCTGACGGGCTTCGTGCTGGTTCCCCTCTCCTGCTACCTGGTGCTGGGCACCAGCTTCCTCCTGACAGGCTTCGTGGCCCTCTTCCACATCCGCAAGATCATGAAGACAGGCGGCACCAACACGGAGAAGCTGGAGAAGCTCATGGTCAAGATTGGGGTCTTCTCCATCCTCTACACGGTGCCTGCCACCTGCGTCATTGTGTGCTATGTCTATGAACGCCTCAACATGGACTTCTGGCGCCTTCGGGCCACAGAGCAGCCCTGCTTGGCAGCCACCATGCCCGGGGGCCGGAGGGACTGCTCACTACAAGGGGGCTCGGTGCCCACCGTGGCTGTCTTTATGCTCAAGATCTTCATGTCGCTGGTAGTGGGCATCACCAGCGGTGTCTGGGTGTGGAGCTCCAAGACTTTCCAGACCTGGCAGAGCCTGTGCCACCGCAAGATGGCAGCTGGCCGGGCCCGGGGAAAAGCCTGCCGGGCCCCCGGGGGCTACGGTCGTGGCACCCACTGCCACTATAAGGCCCCCACTGTGGTCTTGCACATGACTAAGACGGACCCTTCTCTGGAGAACCCCACGCACCTCTAGGGACACAGGCCTGCACAGGGCGGCTGTTGCCCCCTCCTGGCCCCCCCTCCGGAGGAGACAGCTGACTAGCAGCTGCCCAGCTGTCAAGGTCAGGCAAGTGAGTGCGAAGGACCGAGGACCAGGGCGTGGAGCCTCTCCTTCCACCCTCATTCACTGGGACCCAGTGAGGCTCACTCCCCTGTGGCCCAGTGCAGGGGGTGGGCCTGCCAGGTCGCCACAGGGTCCTGGGAGAGCACGTGGAGAGGAGGAGGGGCAGAAGGGGGCGTGGTCCAGCAGGGAGTTTATTTAATGATGTAATTTATTGTTGAGTTTCTCTGGAAGCTGTGACTGGAATAAACCCCCGTGTGGCACCGCTGAGTCCTCTGTGGGCTGTGAAGGTGGGGAAGGTCGGAGGGTGAGGGTCCTGCAGAAGTGCCCCTGGTGGGCTGAGCTGGGTGGCTGCTGGCTGCAAGGCCCCGGCCCTGTTCTCTGCCTCCTGGCGGGTCAGGAGGACGTCCCTGTGGAGCAGGTGTCTTTGCAGAAGTCCCAGATTCTGCGTGTGTGCATTTCCCCTCTCACCTGTCCTTGCTCCTTTGGGCAACCTGCTTGCCCAAGTCCTGGGTTCCTGCTTCCCACAGTGTGCCCAGGATCCCTGCCAGGGTACTCTGGAATCCCCTGGGAGGACACCTCTGGCTCTGGGGACTGTAGCCTGTTTGGTGGCCCTGGGAAATACTGCTTTCTTCATTTGCATAGAAAATGAGGGCATCACCCTGTCTCCAAAGTTCCCTTGGGGGCTCAGGACCTGTTCCTGCTATCTCCTGTAGGCATGTCTGACTTTCCCTTCCCTGGGGCTTGAGGGCTGAGGCTGGAGTGACTGTTCTCGCTGCCTTCCAAGGTTGCTGGTGCGTCCACCTCTCTCCTTGGGCTCCTAGTTGGGGCACTCTACGGCATCCCCTCATATTGCTGGGTGGAGTGGAGATGGGGCTGGACTGGCCAGTATGTGGGCATCTTGGTGGCATAGACACAGGGGATAGAGAAGCCCTTGAGCATAGTGGGAATTGGGTCCCCAGCTCCAAAAGGGCTATAGAAGGATTTGGGGTGCTGGGAGCTGTGTGAGAAATGAGGCAGGTGCAGGGCATGTGCGTGGCTGCTCCAGGCCAGCTTACACACTCGTGTGCCCAGGGACAAGAAAAGGCACCTGTGTGTCCGTGCACCGGGGAAGCCCAGGGCTTTGTCACCTCTGCCCACTGTAAGGAGTGCGTGGCCATCCCGAAGACCCCCATCAGCTTGGGGCAGGGGAGCAGACCCCAGAGCCCTATCTTGGCCTCTGCTTCGGCCATTGTGATTCCAGGCAGGTGAGGATATCGCTCACCGTCCTGGGTGCATGATACGGCGCTGGCATTCAGTGTCACTGCCAGGAGGCCCCAAGGGTCCAGCCTCATTTCAGAGCCAAGGGGAGGCTCAAGGCCGACTGTCTTCTATGAGTGGCAGGGCTGAGTGCCTAAACCCAGGGCTTCTCAGGCCCCGGAGCTCTTTGCCCTGCACGAGCCACCAATCTCTGCAGGGCAAGAAAGAAACCACATGGAACTCAAAACAGGCTGTGTCAAATTCCCATCAGGAGCTGAGGAGAGTTAAGGGCTGTCCCTCAGCACAAGAAGCAGTCCTGACCCCCAAGGGGAGCTCTGCAGCCTCAGCACCTCGGGCTTATGCGTTTCCTGCACAGCACACCCAGCCCGTCCAAATCCTTCCTTCTCAGCACACAGGAGGCCCTCTTGCCTTCTTTACAGCGAAGCCAAGTGACCCTAACACCTTGTGACTCCCTAGGAAGGTCTTTGACTGACAGATTGCGCATACCGAATGTGACAGGGGCCAGGGTGAAAGGGGAGAAGGTGGCTGCATGGAGTTGGGCTTGCAGGCCAGGTGTGCAGGGAGCAGCCCCAGTTCACCCCATCCCTTGCCAGTCAGTGGCCCAGGGAGATGTGGTGCTTGGCTAAGTCCTGCCCAGTGGAAATAAGTTTGGGCTCCCAGGATAACTGGGGGTGATAGGGAGGCTCTGCCAGCAGCCTCTCGGCACTTGGGGACGCTGGAAGGTCCCAGACCCTGGGGGAGAATGAAGAAGGAAATATTTATTAGACCTTTTACAGGGAGCTCCTTGGTGGCTCAGTCGATTAAGCATCTGATTTCAGCTCAGGTCCTGATCTCATGGTTCGTGAGTTCAAGCCCACATCGGGCTCTGTGCTAACAGCTCAGAGCCTGGAGCCTGCTTTGGATCCCATGTCTCCCTCTTTCTCTACCCCTCCCTCACTCACATTCTGTCCCTCTCTCTCTCTAAAAAATATAGATCATTAAAAGTTAAGAAAAAAAAAAAGACCTCTTACAGAAATCCTCCGTCCTCCATTTGATCCTTCTCTCCCCATTTTCAGACAGGGAAAGTGTGGAGTACTTGGCTGGCTCAAGGTCACAGCCAGGCAGCCTCCAGCCTCCAGAGCCTTTGTGATTTCCACCCCGCCATAGATTCCACCTGGGGGGAAGGGGGCAGTGGGTGTTAAAACCTAGGATGGATTTGTCCGGAGGAACCCTTCCCACCAGCTCCCAAAAGGAAATTCCAGAGCCCAAGGAAGTGTCTCGGAAAGCAATCCCTGTGGGCCCATCACTGTGTCTGTGGTCCCTCCCTGCCAGGCTTGTGCGTGGGAGACCCAAGTTAAGGGGCCTCCTTAGCCCTGACCTCAGTATTTGTTCCAAGGAATCAATTCAAAGTTCACAGGAATCCGTGGCGGTGATCTTGACCAAGGTCAGACTGAGGAGAGTCCCCGGAGGGTCAGTAGCGGCTCACAGCCACACCCCAGAGGCAGAAACTCCAGGACTAGGGCCAGAGTGTGAAAAGGTCTGAAGGCTCCTGGCAGGGGCAGTCACAGAAGCTTGTCTTCCTGCCTGGTTTGAGTTTCTCACTCGATGTCCTGGTGAGGAGGCCCTGGCTCCCTGGCAATCCAGACACCACCTGGCAGCCACCCCCCGCAGACGTCTTCAGCACCGCCTTACCCCCCTCCCCCC